>BQKN01067423.1:55752-93744 GCA_022839385.1 Asparagus kiusianus
GCCCTCCAGGTGTTTGCCTCTTCGCCCGTTTTTTCGGTTTCGCGGTTCATCCGAACTTCATTGTTGATCTGGACTCTAATTTGGCAGTCCGGATCTTGATTTGGCAGTAAATCCGCTTTGGTATTCGAGTTCGAGTCGGCTCCCGATCTTGTTTGATGTGTTGGGACTCTACGGTTGGATGACTCGTTGATTCATCGACCCGTTAGCTTGATTGGACACGCGATTGGATGTTGTTTGCGTGCGGTTCGTTAACCTCGTCGCCTCGTTAATCCGCTTCGTCGCGTCTCACTTGGCTTCGGTGTTGTGGTCTAACGAACATGCTTGGATATATCGCCCGATGGTTCGTTGGTTTGTTGAATCACCGTGCCGAGCTGTGTTAAGGGACCTTTAGGCAGTTTTATACGCCTACAGTGCCCACATCGCCACAAGATTCGAGCTCGCTGGCTCGAGCTCGCCTGACAATCTGGGCTCGCGTACGAACTCGACCCAGTTGATTCGAGCCCGCTTATGACCGGGATTTTCCCCATTGGCTGAACTCGCCTGTAATGGGAATTTGCCTGATCCGACTCATCCGGCCTAGCTCGCCTGCGGCCGAGATTCGCCCAGTTCGAATTCGCCTGCGGCTAATTTAGGGAGGATCCGAGTAAAAAAAATCCGCAAAGAGAATACACGCATATGAAACCCGAGGAACCATGATTGAAGCAAAAGCATAGTTTCATTCATTAAGAGAGATTTGAGTACAATGATACGGTCGAACTAAATTACAAATCTCTCAAACGTGACTCCACCTCGCGAATCTTTTGGGTATGCTTAAGCTCGAGCCTGTTCAGGACCTCTCGGTGGATATCTGCTTCAGAGAGCGAAAGCAAGTCCTGGACGTTGCTCCTCACCTCTTTGAGGGCTCAGTCTTTCCCCTCAACTCCGTCAACGACCAGCTGTTGTCGAGACTTGAGCTCCGCCAACTCCTTCATCAGCTATTCGCGGGCCCGTTCTTTGGCAGCCAAAGAAGCTTGCACTGCAGCGAGGGTCTGTTTATCCTCCGCTATCTCCGAGTTCAAGCTGGATATACGGGAGCTGGCTTTGTGACATTCTTGGCCCACCCGTTCATCCTCAGCCATATCGCACTTCAGCTCCTCCTTCAGCTTTGTCTCCAACGACATCATCTTCCCCAACCTACGTTCTCGCTCCTCCATAGCTGATTGGACCTTGCCGGTTGCAAGGTGGAGAATCTTAGAGCCCTCAGCACGGAGGGCGAACAGCTCTTGAATGGCCCACTCGGCCTTTTCTAAGCGCCTATAGTACGGAATAACAGTGGAAGACCCGAGCATCTTGACCAAGAAACTCATATGGGAGTCCAGAACCTCCTTGAACTCCTCGAAGGGGCAACTCCTCTCCAGCGCGAATTTAATGCAGTCAGCAAGCGTATCCTAGAAGAAAGTGATAGCTCGGCCCGCTAATCTCTTATGAAGGTTAGCTCCGAAAGAGGAGTCAACCTCATTAACCCCTAATGCCACCACAGGAGCCATGATCGAAGCGTTGGTGGCCACAATAGCGGGAGTGGTGGTAGACACCGCTAAGGCCGAGGACCCAGCTGACACCATTGAGGTCTCAACCCCGAAGATGGCGGCAACCTCGACGGTCACCAAAGTAGGAGACAACGAGGTGACGGCGAGCCAGGCAGATGTTTCCCTTCGAGTCAGGACCTCCGTCTGTTGGGTCGGCGCTTCATCATGACCCGAAGTCTCTTTAGGAGTTGAGACCTCTACTCGCTGGGCTGGCGTTTCTTCATGAGCCAAAACCTCCTCCCGGCTCGACGTCGCCTCGTAGGACGAGGCATCGCTTCCTTCTTCTCCTTCATCTTCCTCTCCTGCCGACCAACCGGCCCTGGGGGGACGATCCTCTTTACCGGCGACCTCGAAGGTCAGATTAACTACAAGTACAGAAGAAGTGTTAGTAGCAACCGCTATGGAAGTCCTCGTTAGCGGTCTAACGTCAGCAGATCGACGAAGCTCAATGCTATTCTCACCTGAGTCGCCGGACTCCTATTCGTCTTCTGTCCCTTCCTCTTCATCAGAAGGAATAGGGATCGCCCCCTCGACCGTGCCTGCATAGAGCCAACACAAACGTCGGTCGAAGCGAATTCAGCCTGGCGTTCAAGGACAGAATATCACCCAGATTACCTTCCGATACGATCGGTGGAGCAGTTGAAGCCCACGCCTGATGTCCCACAACGGGTATTAATGGGGCAACCTTAGAGGCTAACGGGGCTGCTTCCGACCCAGCGACTGGAGTGGGCATAGTGGCCTCAGTCGCAGGGGCAGTTACCCCGGGAATCAACACGGGAGTGGCCGTGATGCGGCCCTCCGCCGTTTTGGTAGTCTCTGCTGCCTCCTCGTGACGAACCTTCTTGGTCGCCTCCCTTCTTGAGCTGCCCGCTTCGATCTCCCGCTGTCGTTTGGAAGGAAACAAGGGCCTGGGAGCAAATGTAGGCATCCCCATGCGGTCAGCTGTCGACGCCTGTGCCCGCTCCAGACGCTCATCTACCCGAGTCGTCTCATTAAACGCTCTTTGCTCTCCGGTAGATCCCGACTGGTTGGGAGGAGGGGGGTAGGGTCTGGAGCATCGAACGCCCCAAAGTCACCGTAGCCTGCATAAAGATCCTCGACGTCCTCGACAGGCGCATCTTCGAACCACTCCTTAGTGGTTAGGCTACCACTCCGCCTCGATAGGCGGGAAGCTGCCCTCGAGCGGCGTCCATGCTCTGTCAGACAAGAACTCTGGAACCGAAAACCCTCGGGATTCGCACTGGCACCCCGGTACCACCGACAGTAGATAAGCGTATGATGGAGGTCGCGATCCCTAGCAGGGAGCTCGAAGCACGCACTAGTGCAGCCGGCGTAGGTCCAGAACCACCCCCGCGCGCCATCTATTAACCCTCCCTCATAATACAAATGAGGGTTGATATTCCCTACATACAACTGGTCGTACCCAAACTACTGGGAGAATCTGCAGGGAAGATACTGTTCCAGATAACATACGGGGCCCATCCGCAGGATATGATATCCAGGTCGGATGTTAACTAACCACCGAAAGGCGCCGTAGGAAAGCACGGTGCATTGATCCGCCGTCGATAAGTCCCGAAGAGCCTCGTCATATACTCCGCCCGCAAAATAGGGGAAGAATCGTTGGAAATTGTAATGGCCGAAGTGGGACAACGTCTTCCTCATATCGCGGGTGTCCTTACACTTCTAAGAGCATCTCTCCAGATGTTGGACGAACATGACGAACCCTTCTCCCTGTAGAGTCGCTGGGGCGCTCATCAAGCATTCACAGTGGTAGACGAACCAAGCCATCAAGTAGGTATACGTCAACCCGACCCGATGATTGGGAGTCTTAGCAACCTCGACGCCCTCCTCATCGGCATATGACACCCGACAGAATTGGGCTGTCAAGGTGCGAAGCCCCCTCTGTATGCAGGCTATTGTCGCCGACACCAACGCGTTGGCCTTTTGTAGGCCAAACGTACCGTGAGGTAGACAACCTCTATCGGGATCGCCTCAAAAGAATGGGTGGGAACCACGCATCTCTTCAGCCATAGCATGAGGTACCCCGCGAGCAGAGCCTTAGTCGATATGGGGGATCTAGCCTGATGATGGAACGATTCGAAGGTCGTCCCCACCTTGAACCCTCCCTCGTCATACTCCAAGGTCTCCGCGGCCCCTCCTTCGGCCATGCTCCTCTCCACTTCAGCCTGGTCACACTCGTCTAACGACAGAGTAGGTCTCCCCTTGACGTCATTTTCCAGGAACAGGTAATCGGCCTAATTCTTATGGCCGATCCCCGGAGTCCTCTTCTTCTTACCCTTAAGGTCCACGGCTCCTAGGGTGTTTAGACATATGTGGTAGTGGATGAGCAGCTCCCATAAAGTCTCCATCACCTGGGGGGAGTTGACCGCAAGGTAGTTGATCTCCTCCTGACCCAGCACATACTCCTCGTACAGGAATCCTACCAACGACAACCCCGACACGTCGTACATCTCGTGGAGAGTCATGCCAAGCTCGCCATTGGGAGCGAAAAACGTGCCACTATTCGAACACTATAACTACAAGATACTGTAGAACTGGGGAGCATTGATCTTCAGACAATGTTGAGTGGCCCTGATAGCCACGTACAGTTCTGAACCCGCGAGATCGGAGTTCTCCACAAAAAAGTATTCGGTGATCTTAGACCACCAGGTGTTGCTACCAGGCGCGAAGTGAATCCACCCCGGAGCCCTGAAGTCTTTCGGGGGAAACTGCCCCCCGGCTCGGAAAAAACGATGACGGAAGGTCTCCGCCACCGCAGTCATCTCCCCCACAGGCAATTCGTTGTGCAGTAAGCTTGGATGCAAGGCGGTCACGCGCTTACAAGAGCTGTCGACCTCGAATCCAACTGTGGAACTTGTAAAGATCCCGCAAGTCACCCCATATTGGGTCGGGGTCAAATCCTAGTTCATTGTTCTGGGAATAGAAAGCGAGCGCATTTCGACGATTAAAAACTCTCTCGGCATGTTGGGAAGATAGAAGTGGACCCCGTCCACGACTCGGAGCCATTTGTCCTCCCCACGTAGTAGGGCCGAGTGGTCAGTTGTGGCATCAAACTGGGGCTTTTTTAGCTCTATCCTAGTTGCGTCCGTCAAAGCAACGTCAGTAATCAACTCACGTAACGTCAGGTGATACCCGTCAGACACACGCTTTGCTAACTCATCAGGTTTGTCGGCAGCGAACACGAGCACCGAATCAAGAAACAAAAATCGGCGAGGCGCTTCGTGACTCGCACTACCGGCAAGGCCAATGGCAACACCCTTTGAGAGAGCCTTGTCAGAAAATGGAGCTGCAAAGCAAGGCAAAAAGGAATTAGGACGGTCTGACTCAAAAAAGAGCGAATTCTATTCCAAGTCCTCCAAACAGGTGACCTTCCATACATTGGTAAACCTCACTAGGCGAAATTAAGTTCGCCTGACAAGTTCTGGGTTCGCCTGATAAAGGTCCAAACCCGTCTTATAAAGACTGAGTCCGCCTGGCAAAGGCTGAATTTGTCTAACCAAAAGCTAAATTCGCCTGACAAAAAAAAAAGATTCGCGTGAAAAAGGGGCCAAAGTCGGGAAAGATTTCCAGAAGTAGCAAAACCCATTAAAGGAGACGAGCGAACAATGCTCATTTCCACAATTTCACATCGTTCATCAACGAGGGGTCATTAAACAACCGATGGGACTTACCCGAGTATGCTCCAGAGGCACTGGCGGCCGCGCCGATGGTGACGTTGTCAGAGGAACGGCTTGGGCCCTTTCCCTTCAGAGCGCATCTCTTGGTTTTCGGCGCCATACCTTAGAGTTGGAGATGAAAGCTAAATTCTTTCTCTGGAAGATTCGAAGAAAATCCCTGAGCGCAGTAGTCTCCCAAGGAAGGAGACGAAGCCTATTTAAAGCCGAGAGGCTGGCGGTTGGTAGACGTGGCCACGATCAAAACCAGTGGCTCAGATTGTTCTCGACAGTTTCGAGTTTGACGGTTACAGACGAACCGTCGAAACAGGAAACGGGTCGGGTGGATCGGACTCGAAGCCCAAACCGAGAGGTAGTTCGTGGCGGATCTGATGGCCGAATTCGAAGGACGACTTGCGAAGGCAACGACCACGATCCATCATCGAGCAGCGCGCGTGAAAGTGACGTCGCCTTGTCAACTCGCATTTAATGCGTCCTGACAAGCCCACGCGGCCCTAGCTAGCTGACACAACTCTGCCCACAAGCACGTGGCTCGTCCTTCACTACTTTGGAATTCGCATGTGAAACGGATCCCGCTTGCACTACTCCGTTCGCCTGATTGGCCTGGCTTGCCCAAGCCATCAATTTCGCCTGATCGACAACCACACAGTTTGAATTCGCCCAAAAGAGTTCGACCCAACCAGGGGAGTCAAATTCGCCCGAACCTATAAAACATCAGTCATCTTTATTCAAAGTGTTCCAGACCACATTTTCAACGTGATTTAGGTCCGAAAATTTAAAGGGGGTCTTGTAGGCTGTAAAAATTGCCTTAACAGCTAAAAGCCTAAAGTCCGCCTGCACATTAAACTCGCCAGCACGAGTCAAGCCTACCCAAGAGTTGAGTTCGCCATCGCAAGCGAAGCTCGCTCGCATACTTAACTCGCCAGCACGAATCAAGTCCATGCGGTTGCTAAGATTGCCTAAGCATCCAGGCAATCCACCAAGTGATCAGAAACTCGCCCGCACACTAAACTCGCCTGCACGAGTCAAGTTTTCTCAAGGGCTGAAGTCGCCTGCATATCCAGGCAATTGGTCATGTAACAACAAGTACGCCAGACTCACCAGAGTACTAGGTGGCTGCACTGTCACGTACAGGGATGGGCCTTCCCATTCCCCACGACGTGAAGGGAAAAAAGCACAGTACTCTAAGCCCATCAAGTGGCCGCTCACGGTACAAGTGACCAGTCAGTTCCACGCAATCGCCAAACTCGCCTGCATACTTAACTCGCTTGCACGAGTTAAGTTTATTTCGCTACCAAGTTCGCATGCGTACTTGATTCGCATGTACGAATTAAGTTCGTCCAAGTGACTGAGAGTCACCCGCACGTTCAAGCAACCAGCCAGGCGATCAACGAATTCGCCGAACCCGCCAGAGTACCTGGCGGCTGCACTATCACGTACATAGATGTGCCTTCCCATTCCCATGACGTGAAGGGAAGGAGCACAGTACTCCGAACCCATCAAGCAGCCGCTCATAGTACAAGTGAGAGGCATGGTATCCCTCAACAGTACATGGACACATCCCATGATTCAAGGGAGTGACCATGTCATCCCTTCTCTATTTAAAAGCCTCTCCCGGCCACGAGAAAGAGGTTGGCAACTGGCAATCCGTTAATCACAATTAATTGATTGATTCAGTCGGTTGATCCAGAGGTTCTCAACTCTCAAGCAAGTTGAAGACCCGCTCTTTGCATTATTCTTGCACTAGAGTATCCCCTTCCAGCCTTCGGCCCCGATCGTATTAGGCTCGGAAACTCGAACTCGACTAACACGAGCCTCTACTGCGTATTGAAGTTCACCAACAACCTCGATCGAATCTTCCAAGGGAAGCAGACTCGGTGCGAGAACCGAGCGAGGCATCCTATCGCTACCAAAGTCCCTACGTTAAACAAAGAGGGCATTCCCTCCGTCTCTGTTGTAATTTTTCTGATCCATTAGTTTGTAATAAGCTATTCTTATCAATACGAACGAGATCCCTGTTTCGGAAAATCAGATTTTTACACCGACAATATAAAAGTTTACACTTAGTCCATATCTATTCCTTATGTTCCCTCTAGTTCCCGGCTATTTGTAACAAAGCTGTCGCCATCAAAATTATCCAACTTTTTCCTACACAAATTAGGCTTACAATAATTTGGTCATAGAGTTTATTTATTTACAACTCATGCCATCAAACTATTTACAATGAATGCCATCAAACTATTTACAGCTAATGCCATCAAACTAATATCATATGTACATACAGTGTATTAATTAGATTGATAACATACAAATATTAAAATCATGATACACACACACACGAGTGGGGAAAATATACGCTTGCATGAAGGAAAAATAAATAATAATAATAATTATGAAAGTAATAATATTTGAGGAAAAAGAATGCTTGCCGATTTGTCGAAGAAAATACTATGAACCCCAAAAGAAAAACCAAATCTTGTCTCTCTCCTCTTGTTCTCTGTTGGTTTTTTTTCTTCCTTCTTTTCGTTTTCTTTTTCCTGCCGTTTTGGAATAGAGATGGGGAGAAGAGGGGATTGGTTTATGTAGGAAAAGATTGAGTGGAGAAACCCTAAAACTAAGGAAGTTTAATTTGGGGAAAAAAGTAATTGTAACCAAAAATATTTTACAGCTTAATAAAAAGAGAGATGATGGGACTTGGGAAGATAAAATCACGAAACTTTGTTGGGCAAATACCCGTAAAAAAAATCAAAAACAAATCTCACAATCACAAAAATTTGTAACCATTTCCTGCGGAAGGTGAAGATGCACATATGGGCTTGCTAGCTCACTAATGGGCCTTAAGAGGTTTTGTTTGTTTTTGTTTTTCAACTCCCTATCCCATGGCCTTCTTAAATAAAGCCTTGCATAAATAACAAAAATATTGACTATTCCATCCTACCCACCTAAGAAAAGAAATTTCGTCCTCGAAATTTATCCGACCTTAAGGAGAACTAAAAGTCACCTGTAGTAAAGAAATGTGAATAGCGTTGACGAATGTCGTCCTCTCGTTCCCAAGTTGCCTCACCAGGTCCATGATGTCCGCAAGATACCAAGACAAGTGGGATAATTCTGTTCTTGAGGACCTTCTCATGTCGATCCAAAATCTACATTGGTCGCTCCTCATATGATAAATTCATCCCAATCTGAAGCTCTGTGATGTCTAGGACGTGGGTCTCATCTCGCACATATCGTCGAAGCTGTGATACGTGGAACACATCATGCACTCCCTCCAACGGCAGAGGCAAAGCTAGTCGGTATGCCACCTCTCCTACTCTCTCAATATCTTAAAGGGACCGATGAAACGTGGACTAAGCTTCCCGCGGCTGCCAAATCTGATAACTCCTCTAGTTAGGGATATCCTTAAGAAAACATGCTCTCCAACCTGAAACTGTAGAGGTCTCCTCTTAGCATCAGCCCAGCTCTTCTGTCTATCCTGAGCTGATTTAAGGCACTCTCGTATTGTCTTTAACTTATCTACTGTCTGCACTATCATCTCAGGACCTAGTAAACGCTGCTCTCCCAAGTCATCCCAACATGTAGGAAATCTACATTTTCTCCCATACAAAGCCTCATAAGTTTGCCATCTGAATGCTGGCTTGATAACTGTTATTATAAAAAAACTTCACCAAGTGTAAGTGGTCTTCCCAAGAGCTCTTGAAATCTAGCATGCATGCCCGCAACATGTCCTCCAAAATCTGTATAGTCCTCTCTGATTGTCCATCTGTCTTAGGGTGATAAGTTGTGCCATAACTCAATCTAGTCCCAAGACACTGCTGCAAGCTCCTCCAAAAGTGCGATAAAAATCATGTGTCTCTATCAGAAACAATGCTAACTGGTACCCCATGCAAGCATACTATCTCCCTCATGTAAAGCTTCGCTAAACTCTCCATCGTCTGTCCAACGAAATGGTATGAATCGAGCCGACTTAGTGAGTCGGTCTACTACTACCCATACGATGTTATTTCCCTTCTGGCTCCTCGGCAGAGCTGTGACAAAGTCCAACATAACATGTTCCCACTTTCACTCGGAAATAGGAAGGGGTTGCAATAACCCAGCTGTCCTATAATGCTTAGTCTTCACATGCTGACATGTTAGACATTTTGACACAAATCGGGCTATTACCATCTTCATTCCTGACCACCAGTAATGCTCTCTTAAGTCCCGATACATCTTCGTGCCACCTGGATGAATAGAAAGCACTGAACTGTGCGTCTCCTCCAACAACTCTCGTCTAACATCACCCTTAGGCACAAACAACCTACCACAGAATCGTAAGGATCCATCCTCATGTATCTGTAGATCAGTTTTCTCTCCAGACTCTACTTTTTTATTGAATTTTTGGTACCAAGCATCCTCGAACTGGGTAGCCTTGATCCGGTCCACCAGAGTTGACTGTAAATATAAACTCATCAACTGTCTCCCCGCTCCAGGTAATATAACCTCCATGTTCATCCTCCAGAACTCAGCTAGCAACTCCCGCTGTCTGGTGAGTCTCATCGCCACAGGCTTCCTGCTCATATGATCTAGCACCATATTAACTCGTCCCCATATTAACTCGTCCTGGGTGATATTGTAAATCAAGATCATAATCCGCCATAAGCTCTAACCACCTGCGTTGTCTCATGTTGAGCTCCTTCTGAGTGAATATATACTTTAAGCTTTTATGATCTGTGTACACCTCCAGTCTCTGCCCCAAAAGGTAGTGCCCCCATAGCTTCAATGCAAAAATCACCGCCGCCAATTCCAGATCATGAACTGGGTAGTTCCTCTCATGTGTCTTGAACTGCCTAGATGCATAAGCTACAACCTTCCCATGTTGCATCAGAACACAACTTAAACCCAAACCAGAAGCATCCGTGTGCACTACAAATCCTCCTGACTCATCAGGAATTGTCAAAACTGGTGCTGTTGACAACTTCTTCTTTAACTCCTCAAATATTGCTTGACACTCCTGAGTCCACAAAAACTTGACCCCCTTTCGAGTCAGCCTAGTAAGTGGTCCTGCAATCTTAGCGAAATTTTTTATGAATTTCCTATAGTATCCAGCTATCCCCAAGAAACTTCGTACTTCTGTCACAGATGTAGGCGGATCTAATCTCAACACTGCATCAACCTTCTTCGGGTCCACAGAGAAACCTGTTCCTGAAATCACATGCCCTACGAAGGACTCTTGCTCCAGCCAAAACTCACACTTGTTCAATTTTCCATAAAGCTTCTCCTTCCGTAGGATATCTAACACCGTCTTTAGATGCTCTGCATGATCTTCCTTGGTCTTGGAGTATACAAGAATATCATCGATAAACACCACCACAAACTGGTCGAGATATTGGGAAAACACCTTGTTTACCAGGCTCATAAATGTAGATGGAGCATTAGTCACTCCAAATGACATCACCAAAAACTCATAGTGCCCGTAACATGTGTGGAACACGGTCTTGGGTATGTCTTCCTTCCTCACCTTCAGCTAATGGTAGTCGGACCTGAGGTCCAGCTTAGAAAACACTCTAGCTTCTCCGAGCTGGTCAAAAAGATCATCAATCCTGGGAATTGGGTATTTATTTTTTATGGTAACCCGATTCAACTTCCTGTAGTCAATACACATCCTTCAGCTACCATCCGGCTTTGACACTAATACCGCTGGTGCTCCCCAAGGTGAAGTACTAAGCCTGATAAAATTTTTATCAAGATACTCCTGAACCTGCTTCCTTAACTCCTCTAAATCTGCTATCAGCATCCGGTAAGGGGGTTTTGAAATAGGGGCAACCCCTATAACAACATGGATGATGAGCTCTATATCTCTATCTGGTGGCAGACCCGACAACTCATCAGGAAAAACGTTAAGGAACTCCTCGACAATTTTTGGTAGGGGCTTCTCCTCCACCTCTATACAGGTTAATACTCCATACATGCCTGTTCAATACTCTGGCTGCTCCATCACTTTGCTACCGCTCATGAATTCAAACTCTGGGTGACCTGGTATCTTGAACATTACGCTTTTGCGTCGATAGTCGATCGTCGCATGGAAGTTGTAGAGCCAATCCATCCCCAAAATAACATCGAACCTGTTAGTGTCAATCACCAACAAGTCTGCAAATAGCTCCCTACCACAAACTACCACCGAGCATCTCTTACACTCTCTGCTAGACATTAACACCCCGCTACCGGTATGGATATTCCAGCTCACCTCTAAACTATCACATGGTATGGTGTGTCGTGCAATGAACTGAGCAGATATAAAACAATGCGATGCCCCAGAATCAAATAGGGTAAATGTGGGGACTGAATAAACCAAAATGATACTCGTGACTACGTCTCCAGATGCATTTGCCTGCTCAACGGTAAGTATCATAACCTGACCTTGTCTCTGCTGCTGCTGAGCCTGCTGACCGTATTGCCCTGGGTGCCTTTACTGATAAGGTGGCTGATATGGGTGTTGGAAATGAGGACCTCTCCACCGTCTCTGGTCTTGAAATTATTGACCCCTCTGATGTCCTCAAAACATCTGCTGCTGTGTGGGAAGTGGTGGCCTCAACTGTTGTCCACCCTGTCTAGTCTGGCCTGCTGGCACTATCGCTCTGCCAGAAATTCCTCCTGAAACTCCCCTACTAGGACAAGTGGTGATCTAATGATCTACAGTCCCACATGCTAAGCACAACTCGTTAGCTCGCCTGCAGTCCTTCATCAAGTACCCCGGCTTGCTGCAGAAATGGCAGATCATGTTGGTTGGTTGTGGAGCTGGTCTCGAAGCCCCTGTTCTGCTGGCGCTTGACTGGTGCTCCTCCCGTCTGAGGCTTCTGCTGGTTACCACCCGAGGTCTGACCTGCATGGCGCTTGTTTGCCCCTCTCCTCATCGAGTTCATGATCCCAATCAGTTGTTCTGCCTTCCGAGCTGCCTCTAGGACATCCACATAAGTCTTAACCCCTTCTGACTATAAATATGAGTCTGGATCTCAAAATTTAGGCCCTGCATGAACCATTGTCCCTTATCCACCTTATTCGATACCACCCCCGAGGCAAACCTGCTGAGCTTGGCAAATTCTGCTACATACTCATCAACTGTACTAGTTCTCTGCCTATGCATAACAAACTGCCTCTGCATCTCAAGACGAGCCATCTTCGGGAAAAATGCCTCTAGGAAACTCTCCCAGAATGTCTCCCATGAAATCGGCCTAGGCAGCTTCTCCTCCTCTGAGTCCCACTAGGTCCTGGCTACATTAATGAGCTGCAGCTAAGCAATATCAACTCGGTCTTCATCTGGTATCTTTGCTGGCCTCAATAAGCGATCCATTGTCTCCAACCACATCTCGGCCTCATATCCGCCTTCAGTCCCAGCAAAGTGTACATGGCATACTTGAACCTGCTTTTTGCTGGAGAAAGCAAAATCTTAGCTTTCCTTAGTACATATATTGCTTGTGGTGTACATGACATACTTGAACCTGCTTTTTGAAAGGGATTATTTAATAAAAGTAGATAGTTACCAGAGCTAAATCAAATTTCAATAGATTTCACCAGTTCCTCCCATACCTTCCATTATTATACGGCAACCAGAGTTCAACAAAGCAAGGGCATCAGAGTGGTCGATTTCATTTTGTGAAGCACATAGAAATGCAATATCGCAACTTTCATTCCAAGACTTCGCATCCTCAAAGTACTTAGCTCGCGCATAAGACTTCAAGTAGTCTCTGTCATATTGCAAAAATGGGCTTAATGTTCCATGTGTTAAAAAGGCACAAATCAGAAGTTGCAAACACTGAGTAACATGTTCAAACCTCAAGTGTCTCTGCTGAGCCTTTATGTCTCTAAGCAGTGAAAATTTTACATAATCAAAACCATCTTCGTCTTATAAATAGCCATTGGAATCTGTTAAATAATGAAAAAGAATGATTACACTTGACAGTGAGTGATTGAGCCAAATAAAGAAGTAGCGTCGTTTCTGCCACTTGGACAGCGTGAACACAACAAAGTTAAATCTGGAATATTTCTTCCAACATAAAACAATTTTTTATGGTAATTTTTTTAAAATGGCACCTACTTTTTCATGAAACACATGAAAGCAAAAACCTACATATGTAGCAGCCACATGATCAAATTGATGTTGAAAAAACTAATAACGGTATTGTGCTCCATTTCTAAATTTAGCATTGTGCATGAAATAGTAGACCATAGTTTTGGCTTTTACAGAGTAATGAGTGCCTGGTATGAACCTATCTTAGCATAAATTTTCATGCTTACAAAAAAACACAAATAGGAAAAGAAGCAATCATTAACAGGATATGGAGGGCCATCATGATGAAGGGTTCCAGAAACCCATTTGTATGGCGTCTCATCAATTAAAACCTTCTTTGTGGGCGTTCCAGTGATCAAAAAATCAGAAAAACAGTGAATCACCACATAACTACCTAACTTCCAGAACCAAAGGAATTGCTAGAA
Source organism: Asparagus kiusianus (assembly GCA_022839385.1). Taxonomy (NCBI): domain Eukaryota; kingdom Viridiplantae; phylum Streptophyta; class Magnoliopsida; order Asparagales; family Asparagaceae; genus Asparagus; species Asparagus kiusianus. The sequence goes on from BQKN01067423.1 coordinate 69,482, forward strand.
ATTAGTATATCACCATTTCATCAAGTTGATTGCCTATTTTCCATGTGTTCAAAGATGAGTATATCAAACTCCAAGAATGTAATGGTAGCCGTCTTAAAAGCAGAATTACCAGATGAAATCTCTCCCAATCATAGAATTATCCTTGCCAACTGATCAATAGACATATGAGATATAATTCGGAAAAGTTTATTTGAGCTATGTTAAACTTTTTCTTAGCAAGTGAATAATATCAAACTTTTAAAAGTTACCTGATATAGTTATGGGGATAGCACCACAAGAAAGAAGCTTTACCAGGACATGCATCGCTATTTTCCCAGCCCCACCCACAACACATCTGAGGGGGGGGGGGGTACAGATGAACAAACAACAATAAGAAAGCAAGCGTGCATATCCATTTGGCATTTGTTTCCTAGCATAAAATTAAAGAAACTTTTAGAGCGAATTAATAAAGATACCCTTGATCAAATCAATGTTACAACAGAGACAACCATATAATAGTGAGCAGCACTCGTGAATGATATCATCAGGATATGATGTCGCATTTTTAAAAGGACACCAGCACAGTTAGCAAAATCATTGAGGTTGTTTTAGCTATGTTGCAAATCAATGTGATATACACTTCAAGCACCTTATGAGCAAGCATGTTATGAGCAAAATAATTTTATGTAAGAATTCTTTATTTAAAAGACAGTGTCATTAGCAAAAGACTGTGAGTTGATATGGATATAGACATAACTCATAAGAAATGGTGCAGTGTAGAGCTTATAATTGCAGCATAATAATAAGATTATTGATCTCTCTTCTTTATTTAAAAGATTGAGAAAAGACCTTAATCCTTTGAGCTCTTTATTCATCTCAGCAAGTATAAGGCGTGCAAAGAAAACCTGCAAAGAAAATGGCATCAAAGATAATGCAAGCAAGATACACATATAACATTATGTTGCAAGTAGAATATAAGTCAAGAAGCGACAATAAAAATGAAAACTGCAAGTACAATCAACTGGAAATAATACAAATAACTATAGGAACCAAAAAAGCAGGTGCTTTCGAATCTGGAAATAAAGCTATAAGATAGGGTGAAAATAATAAATAATAAATAAAAATCATACTGTAATTTAGGAAATGTTTAATATAATTGGCATTGACCAACTAATGGCAGGTCATACAAGACAAGGAGACAACTTTACCTGCTCGGGTCCCAGATAGTGATTAGCTCATCCATAAAGCTTTGGCAAAAGCGCATGACCTGCAATCCATTACTTATGAAAACCGTCGGTGAGTTTCAACTGAAGCAAACATTTATGCATATGTGATACATCAACTAAAGACAGAAACTATCCAAATTTTGGTAGTCTGCAATTCAGAGCTTTGCTTTACAGAGAAATTATAAGGGGCAAGGCATAAATGTCTGCATATACTTCTGTGCATAAGTTTTCTCCCAGTTTTATTATCAAAGATCTCAAGCATCAATGACAGGTTTCTTGGTGCTTGATTTTAAATTTGAATGTTTTTCATAATAAAATAAAGTTAGGTTGTTGTACTTCATACAGAATTCATTAAATGGAGTAATTGATGAAGTAGGGTTTCCATAGATACAGGCATTAGAAAGCTGGAAACTCCAATACCATTTCCCACAGTTTCTATTCAAAATAAAAAATCAAAAGATAAGAGTGAGATACCTCGATTATCTCAAGATGATCAAGCATGTCAACTTTTATATCTGCAATTATCGGAGATAAAGCTCTCCTAAACCATCTTTGCATTTGTCCCTCAGTGGAATCTAAATGAAAAAAAAAATATTAAATAAATAAATACCATTCATTAAACAGATAAATATGAGAGATAATTTTCGGAATAATGTGCATTGCATGTGCTGAAGTCCACTTGTTTCCTGTCATATATTCTTGTGATGTAACTGTCCCTAAATGCAGATATTGTTCTAGCGTCCAATGACTATAAGAGCCTCCTCAGAATGTTTGTATAATATTCTGATCTATAAACAAAATGTCATTTTTATAGAATAAGTATAGTTGCCAATCAATAAAACATAAAAGAAGGTTAAAAAGAAAATAAGAAAATGGATGCTTATCTGCCATGACCTCGGTTAATTGATTCCTCACATCCTCTGACCCTTCCATTTATCTAAGCAAATCTAGCTATAGCATAGGTCATTTTACATGAGTTCATTTTCCTTCTAACCAACATTCTCTCTTTATCTTCTAATCAAGAGAGGGAACCAAACTATATTCACAACCCAAGGAAAAAGAAAAGGTTTAGAAGAATACAACCAACCTCATATGCAGCTTCATATTGCCCTCTACCAATTGAAGACAACATTTGCAGGAAATAATGGTTACAGTATGTACCTGGAATTCCACCAGCAGAAGAAAAAAAGGTTAGAAACTTAAATGGGTCAACTTGTCTACTAAAAAGGAAGACGGGACAACTTCATAGAAGAAAACATGAGCATAAAACATCATTAAACTGGTGAGTATGTTTTTGAAGGAAAGGGGGGATTAGGGTTAGGGTTTTCACCAAAGAGGAGGGAGCGACAGAACTTCCAGCGGCGGCAACAACAACGTCCAATCGAGAGCCGGCGACGACGATGACGACAACAACGATGACGATGACGACGACGACAATGAGAGGAGCTCAAATCAGAGGAGGAGCTCGAATCAGGGAAGAGAGCTCCGACGATGATGAACTAGGCCATTTAGGGAAGAGAATAAGCGGCGAGAGAGCACCAACGACGATGACGACGACGAGGGCGGTGCTGGTTTTGGCGAGAGGGAGGGAGGGAGAGAGGCAGAGAGGGAGAGAGATCGAATTTTGTTAATTTTGGGAAAAACCCGAATTGCGCCAACGGGGGAACCGTCGGTGCTAAGAAAACTAGCCCCAACAGTTCCTACCACCCGTTGGGGCTGCACCTATTTGTACTACTTAGGCGCATATTTAATGTCATGAACTGTCTCCATTGAAAACTTTCTCATTTCTTTAAACATGATCTGCCCGTTAACCAACATGCATCAATCATATTGATTGAAGAAAAATAAGACTAGAAAAATATCTTAATGAAAGAGTGACTTCAAACATGTTATGTATATTTTGTCTGGAGCAAAATTTCCTGGATGTGGTCATAGAAGTAACGCAGTAAGGAAACATTTACACTACCTCGTAACAGGCACTGCTTGCGTTGACCTTTTCAAGGCTACATTCAAAGCCTGTTTCCTCTTTGCTCGCTAGAAGATCAATCTGAACTCAACTATTTATATATGTATCTATCCAAAAATCTGAAAAATTCAAGCCTAGTTTGTTCGCCAGAAGATCAACCTGAACTCAACTATTTATTTATGTATCTGTCCAAAAATCTGAAAAATTCAGTAGCAGTCCAAGAAGGCTCTACCTTTTGCTTTGCGCTGTCACTACCGACAAGATAACACCCATACAGTTTTGCAAGCTCACCTACAACCTGGCCTATTGCACCAGATGCAACAGAGACTAGAACATAATTTGCTTTTTTTAAGGAACAAGTCCATAAAAGCCAGCACAAGCAATAAAACTTGGCAAAATGACAGTTTCCAAGTAACGAGAATTATGCATGTTGAGATCAAATCATGAGATCTTGGAGAGGAAGGATGGAGAGATTCTTATTTTTAGGTATCCACGACAAGGCACGGGCAGATTCCTACAGCGATCCACTACCTCGTCTACCACATCCATGGCTGACCAATGTTGCAACACCCACTCCCTTTAGTGACTATCGTCATTGGCAATTAACTAAATCGCTAAATAACCCAATTTTTCACTTCCTCTAAATATTCCTTAGAAATATTCTCAAATAATCCAACGATCAACATTCTGAACCGGACTGAACCCCAAATGGGACTCTGGTTAATGTTGGCGCCTGTGGCTAAATCTGGAATAATAAAGATATAATACAGAGAAAACTGAAAAGAAGCTGAAATGCTGTAATTTAAAATTTTCCAATTCAGTTGCTGTGCATTTGTAAACGTTGTGCATAAAACAATATTTGGCCTACTCCGATGCAAGGATCCCAAGGTCAAATTGCTTCCAGGAACAACAGTACAATATAGTGGTATGTACCAACCAAGTACTGTCAAGATCTCCTCGATCTATAAGACCTTCCGGTCAAGGCAACGATCTCCTCGATCTTATTGAAACCATTCGGTTCAGGCAATGTTCCTACGAGCACCGGCTATAGTTTATAACATATATATATATCTGTATATATTTTTGGTTTTATTGTTTTGGAATGATTTTTTCTGAAGAGTTTTTGGGCCTATTTATAGTGTTTGGGAAAACACTATGTAGTAATAAAATAATATATTTTACTTAAAAACTTCAACCTCTGCCGGTGAAGGACAGTGCCTAACAGTGGGACCCACACTTTTGTTTGTCAAAAAATATTCTGCTAACTTTTCGGCTGGATCAATTTCTTCAAAACCTGCCTAATAAGTACTGAGGTCAATTATCATGTTTTTGCTTTAAGGGCATGCAGTGAGAGTGCTTGTCTTTTCCTTTAAAAGCTTGCAGTGAAAGTGACATTTTCCTGAGCTTGTCTTTTTAATCACGTTTTATTTTTCTTTGTCAAAGAAAATTAGGCTAAAGTTATAAGGCCCACTCTATTAATTAGGCCCATTATTGTCAAAAGCTTTCTCGTTTGGGTATTCTGGTGACCGTCCCACGGTCCATGGATATTTTATGAGGGAATCACCAAAACTTTTACTTTTCACTTACACTAAAGATTTCTGAAAAAGTATCAGTAGCTAATAAATATATAGTTTGAAAACTTAATTATTTTGGAAAATGGTTTTGACCAAAAAAATCCAACAACCCCTCACAAGTTTTTAAACTAGTGTTGTGTAATGGTGCCGTTGTTTCAATCATTATACATAAGGTAGATATAACAAAAACTTAAATCCCCTTTAGACCAACTGAATAAAAGATAGATGCATGGTGTCGTAGAGACTTGAACCATCACATGTCTAGAAATCCAGCGATCACACAAGATTAAACTTATCTGTGGTAGTTTTTACTTTGAACCACACTTGCTTTTGTCTTTACCTTAGACTTGCACATTTATGGTCCTGTGCATGTCCTGCTTTCTGCTAGGGCTCTAAGTATCTTTCCACAAGACACCATAGGAGACGACCAAATCTCCATCCAGTCATAGGTGAGTTCTTTGAATATGTTTCCTATCAAACATCCCGCATCCGAAATGCTTTGAACTCATTAAGGCCTAAGAGTCATACTCTCTCATGATAAGATTCTAGGTGAATCCTTTAGGCGTGTTTCCTATCTAACACCACGTATCCGAAATGATTTGGACCCATTAAGGCTTAACAGCCAATGCCTTTACATGATAGGATTATCGGTGAGTTCTTTAGACATGTTATCTATCCAATAGCCCGCATCCAAAATGCTTTGGACTCATTAAGACTTAATTAGCCATCCTTTTTACAATGATAGGATTTTACTTGTAAATCTTACTTGACTTTTGAATCATTTATCTTGTCATTAGTAGCGTAAGATTTGAACTAATAACTTGATGTAAATGGTAAGTATTTGTAAGAGTCACCAAACTTTATAAATCCTATTTGACTTTTGAACCAATTATCTTATTATTAGTAGCATAGGCTTTGAACTAATAACTTGATGTACATGGTAAGTATTTGTAAGACTTACAAAACTTTGAGACCCATTCCAGTAGACGTCCTTTCGACTATATCCTTTTTCAGACCTTTAGTCAAAAGATCAGCCACATTCTCTGAAGACCGGACGTCAATCACAAAGATGACTTATTGAAAAATAAGCTCTCTCAAATAGCCATGTTTCAGACGAATGATCCGCTTCTTTCCATTGAACATCGAGTTTGCTGCCACAATACTCGCCGCATGATTATCACAATAGATAGTAATTACGCCTTGTAATACTGTCAATGGAAGGTTTCGGAGAAAATAACTGAGCTATTCAGCTTCATCTCCCATAGCACATAGTGCGAAAAACTCAGATTCCACCGATAACTGTGCAATCATGGTTTGCTTTTTAGATTTCCATGAGACGACAGCTTCACCCATGGTGAAGACAAATCCTCTAGTAGATCTACACTCATCTGGTTCTGAGCACCAGCTCGCATCTGAATAGCCTTCGATTACAGTCGGATATCCAATATAGAATAGGCCCAGACCTATACTTCCTTTTAAGTATCTCATCAATCTCTGAATTGTATCCTAATGAAGCTTTCCAGGATTATTTGTGAACCTACTAAGCATTCCTATAGCAAAAGCTATGTCTGGTCTTGTGCAGCTCATCACGTACATAAGACTCCCAATAATTTTTGAGTATCTTAGCTGCTCTACTGGTCTTTAAGTGTTCGATCGAAGCTTCTTGTTGTAATCATATGGCACTGATAGTTCTGACAGGTCGTTATAGTCATACTTTCTTAGCATGCTCTCGACATAATAAGATTGGGATAATCCAATGCCCTCTTTAGAGTATATGATTTTGATTTTGAGGATCACATTTGCAGTTGCAAGGTCCTTCATGCTGAATTACACTAAAAAAATTTCTTGGTAGATATTACTCTCTCCAAATTATTCCCGATGATGAGCATATCATCCACATAGAGGCGGATAACCACAACCTTTGTTTCAGTGACCTTGATATATAGGCACTTAAGTCCATATAAATACTTTATAAGTTTACAAACTTTATCTGCTGGAGCATCAAGTCTTTCTGGTTGCTCCATGTAAATCTCTTCTGTGAGATCTCCGTTGAGAAAGACAGTCTTCACATCCATCTGATGTATGACAAATCTTTTTATCGCCGCCCATGCGATAGTCACTCTGATGGTAGTGATCCTGTAAACTGGTGCATAGATATTAAAAAAATCTATACATTCTTTCTGAGAGAATCCTTTCACCACCAGTCTTGCTTTGTACTTTTTAATAGTACCATCAGGGCGAAGCTTTTTCTTGAAGATCCATTTGCAATTGATAGGCCTTGCACCTTCAGATACATTTATCAGCTCCCAAGTGTGATTTTGGATTAATGAATCCATCTCATCCTTTATAGCTTCTTTTCGCAGAAGTGCGTCTGTTGGTTGCATTGTTTCTAGAAAAGTCTGTGGATCTCCTTCCATATTATAGGTGATGAAGTCATCTCTAAAATCTTTTTGTCTTCTCACACGTTTGGAAGATGGTTCAGTAACTCCTTCATAATTGATACTTTTAGTTTCTCACGAAACTGGCTCATCTGGTGCATTTGACATACTAGTATTCTCTGCTATATCTTTAAGTAATAAGCCTTTATATTTGATAAAGTTATCCTCAAAGAATTCTGCATCCCGAGCTTCAATGATGGAGTTGGTTCCAAGCTCCAAGAACCTGCACGCATTGCTGTCTCCAGCAAAACCAAAAATACACATTTGTTTACCTTTGGTCCAAGCTTATGCCTTCTGATATTTGGTATTCAAACGTATGCGAGACACCCCCATACTTTGAGATTATCCAAAGAATCTGGATATCCCAACCATAACTGATAAGTACTATCAGTTTTGAAATAGGGTAGTCTGTTCAAAATCTAGTTTACCATCAGTAAAGCCTCTTCCTAATAGCAGGTAGAAAGACCAGATGTGATTAGAATCAAATTCATCATTTCGGTCAATGTGCGATTCTTTCTTTCTGCAATCCTATTGGATTGTGGAGTATACGGAGCAGTGGTTTTTGTAATGATTCCATGTTCTTTGAAGTATGCTTCCGACTCCTTATATCGGTATTCTCCTCCTCTGTCGCTCCTGAGTCTTTTCACCTGAAGTCCAAGCTGCTTCTCCACTCGAGTCTGAAACTCGATAAACTTCCTGGAGACTTCATCTTTTGATTTCAGCAGGTAAAGTGACAGAAGCGAGAATGATCATCAATGAAGGTGATGAAGTACTGCATGCCGCCGCGAGTGACGAAGCTCTTAAAGTCACAAGTATCTGAATGAATCAGATCCAACAGGTTGGTGCTCCATGTAACACTTAAAAATGGCTTCCTCCTCAGTTTTTCTTGCGCGCAGACTTCACACTTTTCAGGTTTATTACCCCCACATTTTGGAAGTAATCCTAACTTCTCCATTCTAGATAGTTTTTTATAATTTACATGTCCTACCCTATTATGCAATAATATAGAGGAGTAAGCAAAAGAGGATACTTTATTTACAACCAAGTTGGGTGTAATAGTACTGATCTTATACATATCATCAGTACGATATGCATTAGCAAAATATATTTTTTAAAGGATAATACAACCTTACCTTCTTAGAAATCCAACCTTATACTTGCATCACAAAACATGCTTTCAGAGACTAAGTTTTTAGTAATTGAGGGAACATGTTTCACATCCTTCAATGTGAGAGCCTTCCCTGAAGAGAGTCAGCATCACAGTCATATTTTCAAAAATAGGAACCACAGAATGATCAGCTATTAATACGTTCTCTTTGGTAGCAACATAAGAAGGGAATAGATCTCTGTTGGAGCAAACATGACAAGTAGCACCTATATCTAACCACCAACTAGAGATGTTGCTAGGAGTTGTTACCTGGAAGAGATAACCACACAATCAACTTGATTGATATTGTGTTGTTTCTTTCTTTGGTGCTTTGTAGTCTTTGGCAAAATGCCATTGCTTCCCATAGTTGAAGCATTTGCCGCTTTTTTGAACTCCTTCTGAACGTTCAGGTTCTTCGGATTCTGATTCTTCTTTTTGTTAAAAAGCTTTTTTTTCTTCTTGAAAGATGAATTATTACCCTTCTCAGAGTTAGCAGCCACCATGTTAGCATATGCCTTCTGCTTAGCAAGGAGCTTAGTCTTTGTGCGAGTTCGAGTCTCGTCCTCAATTCGAATGAACATCTTCAAATCAGACAGAATTACCAGTCTTTTCCTTCTCCGAATGTCAGTGGAGAATGATATCCAAGATGGAGGAAGCTTGTTGACAATTGTACCGGAAATGAAAGAAGTCTACACTTTGTAACAGTATGTGGCTCTAGCATTCTTCAATCTGAAGAGGATCATTTTGTAACAGTATGTACCCATATCGGTAATGAAAGAATTCTTCTCTTGATCATGCTTAGCCATGAAAATTTGATTATAGCCAGAGAAGGCATCCATGAAACTAAGCAGTTCAGGTCCCGAACTCTCATCGACTAACTGGTCGATCGAAGGCAAGGGATAACTGTCTTTAGGAAAAGCTTTATTAAGGTCGGTGAAGTCTACACACATCCTTCATTTGTTCAGTGTTTTTTCACCAGGACTACATTGGCTAACCACTCTAGGTATTGGACTTCTCAGATAAAATCGGCTTTCAAAAGCCTCTTCACCTCGTCTGCTACCATCTTCTGACGCTCTGGGCCAAGATATCTCTTCTTCTGCCGAACAGGTTTAACAAGCTTTATTAAGGTCGGTGAAGTCTACATACATCCTCCATTTGTTCAGTGTTTTTTCACCAGGACTACATTGGCTAACCACTCTGTGTATTGGACTTCTCGGATAAAATCGACTTTCAAAAGCCTCTTCACCTCGTCTGCTACCACCTTCTGGCGCTCTGGGCCAAGATGTCTCTTCTTCTGCCGAACAGGTTTGACATGTTTGTCCACGGCCAATTCGTGACACATTACCTTGGGGGGAACACCCCTAACATGTCGTCCGATCTCTAAGAAAATACATCAATATTAGCTTTTAGAAATTTAACCATAGCCCCTCTTAAGGGCTCGACTAATCCGGACCCAATCTTGATTGCTTCATTCTTACTTGGTCATTAGGGATTTCATGGAGCTCTTCTACAAGCTCTGTCCTTGGTCTCTCCGCAGTCTTCTCTAGTTGGAGATATGTTTTTTTAATTGACATAGTACCTTGCACACCCTTTCCCTTGACCGAGAGTAAATAGCAAAACCTAGCTTCTCTTTGATTGCTCCGGGCTACTCCGACTCTGTTTGGGGTCAAAAATTTGATAATCTGGTGGTAAGTTGAGGGGATGGCCCGCAAGAGGTAGAAAGCGTTCGATCCAATATAAGGTACCAAGAGCTTGGAATCCGACTCGGAAGTCATACGCCTAAGCTCGAGAGAGTCGACTAGGTCTTTCCTTCCCCTAAGGCCGAGAGATGACTGTGAGAGTCGGTCAAAGGGTTGTGCCTTGGGTTTATTCCTAATAAGGTACCAATGGCTTGAAATTCAACTCGAAAGTCGAATGCCTAGGCTTAATAAGAGGGTCGATTAGGTCTTTCCTTCCCCTAAGACCGAGAGATGACTGTGGGAGTCGACCAAAGGGTTATACATTGAGTTTATTCCTGATAAGGTACCAACCAAGGGCTTAGATATAGCATTTCTCAGTTATAACAGGAATGCATAATTTCGACTAGAGCCTTCTTATTAAACATATTATTTAACACAGGCTTTCTTCAAAAGAAGTCTATAGAGCTTGAGAGAAATTAAACTTTGAAGTTCAAGGAAAATATCGTCGTAAGTGTTCGATATTCCATGGGCGGTGGAGGATCCTTCCATCTGGGGCCTTTAACAGATAGGTACCCGTTCTAAGTTCCTCCAGAACCATATAGGGGTCTTCCTAGTTAGGAGCTAGTTTTTCTTGCCGGGTGACTTTGTCAAAGATTACTTTACGAAGGACAAGGTCCACAGCATTGAATCTTCTTGGACGAATCTTACTATTATAGTGGCGCGCGATTCATTGTTGGTTGATGACCTGAGTTCGGAGTGCTTTCTTTCTGGTTTCTTCTAAGAGGTCGAGGTTGACTCGAAGTCCTACCTAGTTCATGTCTTCATAGAAGTGTCGCAGCCGTATGGTCGGTATACCTACTTCGACCGGAGTAACTGCCTCAGCCCTATATGTTAGCTTAAAGTGAGTCTCTCCAGTTGAATTCTTATGAGGTTGTGCGGTATGACCATAGGATACTCGGTAACTCCTCCACCCATCGTCCTAGGACGGTATCCACCTTCTTTAATGCTTGAAGAATGCATTTATTGGCAGCTTCTGCAAGTCCATTTGATTTTAGGCGAGTAACTGAAGCGAACTTGGGGTGGATGTTGTAACTCTTCACAAAAATCTCGGAAACCCTTACTATCGAATTGGGTGACATTGTTAGTAATGAATGACTGAGGCACACCGAAACGATAAACAATGGATTTCCGTACAAAGCTTGTGATGTTGCTCTCACCAATCTTGGCCAGCTGTTTGGTCTCGATCCATTTGGTGAAGTAATCAATCGCCACTATAAGGAATTTCCTGTCCTGAAGCCATAAGAAGAGGTCCTAACAAATCTTAAGCCCCATTGGGCAAAATATATAGGGCTCAAAATAAGAGTCAACTCAGTTGCGATGGCTCGAGGAATGGATGAAAAGAATTGACACATTTGATAATGAGATACTAGCTTCATTGACTTAGCTAGGATAGTCAGCCAATAATAACCCTGATGAATGATTTTTTGTGCTAGGGTTCGAGCCCCTGGGTGATTCCCGCATATACCTTCATGGATCTCTCAAAGCACATAGAGAGCTTCCGGTGGCCATAGACATCGCAAGTAAGGTCCTATACTGCTGCCAACATAGGACATTCGATAAAGTTGGTTCTCAATCACAAGGTAGCGATGCGAATTTCTTAACAGGCGCTTGACTTCAACTAGATCTTCAGGCAAAACACCTTGTGTTAGATAAAGGATAATGGGATCTAGCCCACAAGGCGATATAGGTTCTTCTGTCTCCATAAGGATCTTTCATGGCTTCGAGATACTAGGGTGCTCTAGTGTGTCCGTATAGACAGGTCTAGAGCAAATTCCAAAATTCGTTGATCCCAGTTTGGAAAGGGCATCTGCTCGAGCATTAAGGGCTCAAGGAACTTGAACTATCTTGGATTCCAAGAAGGTTGTTAGAAGTTCTTTAGCAACTCGAAGATATAGGGCCATCCTTGGGTCTTTAGCAGCATAGCGCCCGTTGATTTGATGAACAATTAATTGTGAGTCGGCTAGAACGTAAAGGTGTTCGGCTTTCAAAGCTCGTGCCTCTCGGAGGCTAGCGAGTAGAGCCTCATACTCGGCTTTGTTGTTCGAGGTCGAGAATTTAAAGGAAATGGAATGCTCATATATCAACCCGTCGGGACTTCGTATGACCACTCCTGCTCCACTACCCGCCTCTCCAGAGGATCCATCTACTTGCAATAGCAACCACGAGTCATATTCGGGTGAATCATGCTCCAGAGCACGACTAGTTGGAGGGATCGCCTGGCGTTCTGGGGGTGAAGGTTGAGGAGGTGGCGCGAGTACTTCTGGTTCATCATTTTTGGGAGCCGATTCGATCAAGAAGTTAGTCAAAGCTTGCTTTAATAGCTCTTCACGGTTCAAATTGGACATCGTACTCGCTAAGCTTAACCGCCCAGGCAATCATTCTTCCTGATGTGGTAGGACTTTCCAAAGCTTTCTTTAAGGGTAGGCTCGTTCTGACAATAATGGGGTGAGCCTGGAAATAAGGACGGAGTCTTATGGCCGTAAGGATGAGGGTAAATGCAGTTTTCTCTATAAAAGAATAATTGAGTTCGCCTGCTCGGAGGATTCAACTAACATAATGGATGGGATTTTGCGTATTTTCTTCCTCCCAAACAAGGACAGAACTAACTGCTTCAGAGGAGACGACTATGTATACAAACAAAGTCTCCCCTCTCATAGGTTGGCTCAGCAATGACTTTGCACTCAAGTAAGCTTTGAGATTTTGAAATACTGCTTTGCATTCAGTTATCCAGATTATACCCTCCTTCGAGCTTTTGCTTCCTCTTAATATTTTAAAGAAAGGGAGGCTTCTCTCGGCGGACTTGGACAAAAATCGACCTAGAGCTGCGACCCTCCCATTCAACCTCTGAATCTCTCTCAAAGTACACGGCTCAGGGAGTCGCTCTATTGTAGCAATCTTTTCACGGTTGACCTCAATACCTTTTTGGGTAATCATAAATCCAAAAAATTTCCCTGATTGTACTCTGAAGGCACATTTAGCTAGATTGAGCTTCATTCGATATCGCCTCAGGGTTGAAAAGGTCTCGTCCAAATCGGAAATATGGGTAGACGCTTGTTTGGATTTCACCAATAGGTCATCCACATAAGCTTCAAGATTACGACCGATCTGATGTTGGAAGACCTTGGCAACAAGTCTCTGGTAGGTGGCTCCAGCATTCTTTAGTCTGAAGGGCATCATTTTGTAGCAGTATATACCCTATATCGGTGATGAAAGAAGTCTTCTCTTGATAGTGTTTAGCCATGAAAATTTGATTATAGCCAGAGAAAGCATCAATGAAACTAAGCATTTCATGTCTTGTGCTCTCGTCAACTAACTGGTCGATTGAAGACAGAGGATAACTATCTTTAGGACAAGCTTTGTTAAGGTCGGTGGAATCTACACACATCCTCCACTTATTCAATGTTTTTTTTACTAGGACCATATGGGCTAACCACTCTGGGTTTTGGACCTCTCGGATAAAGTCGGCTTTCAGAAGCATCTTCACCTCGTCCACTGCGGCCTTCTGACGCTCTGGGCCAAGATGTCTCTTCTTCTATCGAACTGGTTTGACATGTTTGTCCACGGTCAGTTCGTAACACATTACCTCGGGGGGAATCCCTAGCACGTCGTCCGGTCTCCAAACAAATACATCAGTATTGGCTTTTAGAAATTCCACCATAGCCCCTCTTAAGGGCTCGACTAATCTGGACCCAGTCTTGATTGTCTTCATTCCTTCTTGATCAATAAGGACTTTATGGAGCTCTTCTACTGGCTCCGTCCTCGATCCTTCTACCGTCTTCTCTAGTTGGAGACAAGTTTTTTCAATCGACATAGTGCATTGGACACCCTTCCCCTTGATCGAGAGTATATAGCAAGATCTAGCTTCTCTTTGGTTGCTCCAGGCTATTCTGACTCCATTTGGGGTCAGAAATTTGATAATCTGATGATAAGTTGAGGGGATGGCCTGCAAGAGGCGGAGAGCGGTTCGACCCAATATAACATTATGGGCCGACTTCAAATTCATTACCAAAAACTGGATTTGGACAGTGATTTCCCTAGGATATTCTCCTAATACAAATGACAAAGTTATCATTCCCTCTGGTAAGAGGGCATGTGGCCAGTGAAACCTATAAGGGGTCCCCTGTAAGGGAGGAGGCGGGATTTGTCAATTCTCATCTGATTGAAGGCGCTAGTATATAAGATGTCTACTGAACTTCCGGTGTCGATCATAATTCGTTTCACCTGATACCCATTAATGACCGCGGTGATAATAAGAGGATCACCATGGGGCGTCTTAACACCCTGTAGGTCTTCGTCAGTAAAAGATATGAGCTCTTATGTCCTCGTCTTCTTGGGATCATGGTCGACTTGCAGCATTCTTCTAGCATATCTCTTCCGCTCATTGTTGGATGACCCCCTAACTGTAGGACCACCACTTATTACATGATGACTCCTTTGGGGTTGTTCGTCTATTTGAGGTCAAGATGGAGACGACCGCGAGCAGGATCTCCTATCATTTTTGTTTGGGGTAGTATCCCTGTGATCTCTCCGAAAAGTGAGATTTCTTAAATATACTCTCTCAATCAGATCCTCTATATCCCTCTTGAGGATCCGGCAATCATTGGTAAGGTGTCCGTGATCCTGATGGTAACGACAAAATTACTTAGTGTTCCTGCTTCTAGGATCTAATGACATCTTAGGTGTAAGATCTTTGAGATATCCTTCCCTCTGGACCATAGACAAGGCATTAGTAAGCGAGGTGTCTAAGATGGTTAGAGATTCATCTGGTGTCGGATTTCTCTGCTGATTCCTCTTGTCTGAGTGATTAGGACAGGAGTTGGTCCTTGGAGGATTCTTGTGCCATCCTAGCCTTAGAGGATTTTTGGTCAGTTCAGGTGATAGAATTACTGCTGGCACTGTTGGAGGGTTTGATGGAACGACCATGGTTGTTGGCGTTGCTGAAGTCGTGGCAACGGGAACCCCCGTGTTCCTTGCTGAGGCATTGTAAGCCCGAGCGTCCTCCATGTCCATGTATCTATGGGCTTTGGCCATCAATTGTTCATAATTGGCGACTGGTTTCTTAGCGAGAGAGTCGACCAATTCATTGCTCTGCAGGCCGGGGACGAGTGTCGCCATAGCGACTGCGCTTCCCAGGTCGTTGACTTCCAACCTCTTAGCTTGGAATCTCTTAAAATAGGCCCGAAGGCTCTCTTCTGATCCTTACCTCATTTGGATCAACACATAAGGCGGGAGGGGGGGCTTCTACTTAGTGTTAGCTAGGAAGTGGTGGATGAACATTCGACTCAACTGTCGAAAATTACTGATGGATCTTCTACTCAAAGCATTCCACCAAAGTTTAGCGCTTCCTGTGAGGGTGATAGGGAAGCACCGACAGAGGATTGCTTCAGAAACTTAAGCATAATCATTATGTCGAAATAATTTTGATCATGCTCAGAAGGATCTCCTTCACCCGAGTATGTCCCTAAGTGGGGTATTTTGAACTTCTCAAACGAGCATTCCATTATCTCGTCCGAGTGGGGTATTCCTTCTAATTGTATCAGCAACCAGCCTGTATACTCGATCCTAGGCGGAAGCTCCTGAAGTGGTAGATGAGGACGGGAAAACGTGATGGTGGGGCGTCTTGAAGCCTGTTCCTCTGGCACGCTCTTCTGAATGACGGGGACCGAAACTTTCATCATAGGTTTTTGAATAAAGACGACGAAGCCGTTCCTGTTGAGATGAGATGCCCGATTGCCTGAGACGCCTCTCCGTCTGCTTAGGGGGATTATGAGGGGTTCGCAGTGAGACATCCCATTGCTGGGAAGGAGGTGCTCCCGATTGTCGGTCTCCAGAGGGTGGAGGTGGTACAGTGGCATGTGGCGACGCTGGGATTCACCATAGAACCTCGTTGGTCAAGACGACAAATTACTCTTTAAGTGACAGGGAGAGCTGGTTCACCGCTCGTTCCAATTGATCCTGGGTAACATAATTAGACGACTGTCTTCGAGGTTGAGACTGCTCAGATCCTATATTAGAGCCTGACATTTTTTCTCAAAAAAGGAAAAAATGTCTTACGGTGGGTGCCAAGTTGTTGATGTTAAATATCACACAACCAAATAAAGTCACGGAGTTTGTAAGGAGCCGCTTTCTTCTTCGACTTTATGCCTAATTCTGGACTTAGGATGATTGAGTAATCTGTACACAAAGAGTCGTAAGAGGGCGGGGATAAGTTCCCCCGTAGTACCTCCGACGATCAGAGGATACTAAGGGAAGATTGGTCACTTCATGGGTCTGCAGTAAGACGGTAGTAAGGCGGTGATGAGGAGTGAGTTAGAAAATAAGTCATCATTTGTTCCACACACGTTGGTTTGTGAGTGACAGGAGGTCACTTTGCAGTATTGGGAACCAGCAGCCGACAAATCTTCAAGACTATTGAGGACGGAGACATAATGATGATCATCAAAGATTAAACAATATTGAGAAGTGACACCTATGCTAACAGATTTGAGATAAGGGCAATCCTTTAGCTTCGTCGAGAAGCAAAGCCCATAGGATCATATCTTTGAGTTGTTGACTCTCGTGTTGACCGACACTGCCTTTCGCTTCGACTCAGGAGTGTCGGCCTGTCCGACTGGTTAGAATGTCGTCTTGTCTCAGCTAATAACCGTCTCTCGAGTCGATATAAAGATGTCGACTCGTCAGGGAGGTCAGGATCTCTCATGTTAACTGTCACTGTTTCTCGTGCCGACATTAGGGTGTCGGCTTGTTGGGCAGGTCAAGATGCTGACTCATCAAGTCATATATTCGTAGAACGTATGTCCCATAATAATTCAATGTTATATAAAAAAAAGTGGAGATAAAAATATAAAAAAATATTCTTTAAAATATTTAACAGTTCTTAATGGTATTATTATGACAAACTCTAAATCAAAACTTGGATTGTTTCTGGTTGGTTATGTTAAAGAACTGGTTGCGAGAATCTCAGTGCTTGGTGAATTCACGGCTAACATGCTCTCGTATAATTTAACTGTGAATCTTAATGAATCCAAAGTGTTTGAAGATTCTGAAGATGATGCATGGGCAAAACATCTAAAAGAGTAGTGCGAGCCATGCTTTGAAGTCAGTGAACCACCAACCGAAGATAAAGTGGTTCAAATCAACATAGGTGAAGAAGTCAATCCCAAGTTCATCTTCATTAGCGAATGTTTATCATCCACTGAGAAAGATGAACTCATAATTCTCCTTCGAGAGTACATTAATGTCTTCGCCTGGAGTTACGAAGACATGCCTAGATTAGACCCTAATGTGCCGTACATTGCCTTAACATTTGACACCAATGTTAAACCAGTCAAGTAAAAATAACGATGTTTTCATCCTGAGTTGATAGAGCAGACCGAGAAAGAGATCCACAAACTTATTAAATGCGGATTCATTCGTGAAGAACAACACCTAAATTGGCTGGGTAACATCGTAGTGGTAATGAAAGAGAATGACAAGATCTGGATTTGTATTGATTTTAGGGATCTTATTAATCTTAGTTGTCTAAAGGATGAATTCCCTCTCCCTATCACGAATGTCATGGTTAACAATACGCGTGGATTTGAAAAGATGCCATTCATGGATGAATTTTTTGGATACAATCAAATCAAGATGCATTCAGATGGTTAGAAGCACACACAGCTTTCAGGACACCATTAGGAGTATTTTGTTATACAGTAATGCACTTTGGTCTGAAAAATGCTGGAGTAACTTACCAACGTGCCAAACACAATTTTTCATGAACATTTGCGTAAGACCATGGAATGTTATGTCGACGATCTTGTAGTGAAAAGCCGTCACAAACAGGACCATGTTAATGACCTGAGAACAGTGTTTGAAATCATGAGAAAATATCAACTCAAAATGAACCTGACTAAGTCTTTCTTGAGGGTATCATCAGGTAAATTCCTAGTATTTATCATAACATCTAAAGGAATACATGTCGATCCTAAAATAGTGAAAGTCACATGTCCTGGCTGCGCCAATATCAAGGTAAACTTTTCCTAATCTACTTTAGTACTATGGACCACTCCATTGGAGCACTACTTTCCCAGAAGAATGACAATGACCACAAACAAGTCATTTACTACCTCAGCGGGACCATGATTGGTGTCGAGCATCGCTATAATTTAGTTGAAAAGGAATGTCTAGTATTAGTCTTCACAATCCAGAAAATGTGATACTACCTCAGTGGTCAATCCATTCACGTCATTTCAAGAGTTAATCCTCTAAGGATACTCATGACGAAACCTGGATCTCTAAACTCTATGTGAGCCAAATGAGCAATATTATTTTCATAATACGATATGACATTCGTGCCACATAAAGCAGTAAAGGCCAAGCAATAGCCAACTTTTTAGTGGATCACTCCATCCTTGAATCTTCTAAACTCTGTAAGGACATCCTGGATGAAGTCTTCAAGTCAAATATTACATTGAACCACCAGATATTGCAACTTTACTTTGACGGTGCATCAAGACGCAATCATAGAGGAGCAATTGTTGCAGGAGTAGGGCAGTGCTAATCGATCCCCACAGACATGTCCTTCCTCTGGCCCATTCATTGACCAACTCATGCTCTAATAATGTGGCTGAGTATAATGCCCTCATAATTAGCTTGTAACTAGCTTAAGACATAGATGTCAAACACCTTGAAGCTTACGACGGTTCTAAATTGATCGTCAATCAGATCAAAGGAGGATATGAGATCCGCCACAACGACCTTATACTATACCACAAAGTAGCAATGAAGCTCGCTTTGTAATTCGAAAGCTTCTACATCAGCTATGTAGCTCGCCTCGAAAACACTCATACGGATGTTTTAACATCCATGGAAGCCACTCTTGCCTTGACGCCGAAATCTACTAGACGCATCACAGTGGCTAGCCATTAACTATGCTCCCCAGAGCAAATTCTGGAAGCTAACGAAGTGCATATCATGCCAACTCATTTCGAGACTAATAATTGGTGTTTCCTGATCATTGATTATATCTTGTATGGAATATTATCTGATAATTCGAAGCAGTATCTTTTGAAAGAAGCGCTTCACGCTTTTTCTATGGTTTTGCTGCACTGACTTCGTATCGTCGATCATTCAATGGTGTTCCAGTCCGATGCTTATTGCTGGCTGAAGCTCAAGAAGCACTTAAGGAAGCCCACGATGGTACATGTGGTGCTCACTAACTAGGTTCCAAACTTCATCTTCTAGCACACACTCCTCTAGAAAGTCTTGAAGTGTAGGAGCTCTACCCTTTGAACCTTTCTTGGATTGCTCCCTATATCTCCGAGTAATCCATCTCAAGCTAATTTTGTTCACATGAAAGTCGGGATGGGGAACAATCATGCTGAAATACCACTTGTAAAATCACAATGTCATGTAGCAGAATATGACGGAGAAGTGTGAATCTAGTCCCTGTAGCCCCTACAACAAAGTGATACCAAGCACGAGCATCATCCACAAAGTTGCCCATGCGCAACAATCCTCGATTTAGATTCCCAACAAAAAACTAGTTAATATCCGAATTGGCTAGCAAATCGGCAAGACAAGTACAACTTGATATAACACTCAATCTCGTTCAACCTAGCAACAAGGTGATCGAGCCTGATGTTGACCAGCCAATTGAAACACCCACCTTGGCAGACAAGTAAACCCTTCGTTACTTGCGTCATCTGCAAACTCATCTCAAGGACTTATGCCGTCAGTCTCGGGAAAGCAACAATAAAGTCGATAATCATCTTTTGTTCCAAAGAGTCCGACGAATACAATGGCAAGCAGTATGGTAAGTAGCACAACAAGAAAAAACACCATAATCGAGATACGATCTTTTGGTCAAGAAGGCAAACAAAACACAGACCTTCAACCAGATCGAAAGGAATTCTGCAAATAGAGCCAACTCGAATATTGGCTCCATTATTTGATGGTGGAAACTCTCGAATTGGTTGCCCGCATAGAACCACATTTGTCTGATTCAGTATTATGAAGTACTTGACCTTCATTGAATATTCAGGTCTCAACTTCAGCTTCTGTTATCGGATTGACCGAATTGACGTTCCCTTTCTTGCTAACATTAGGGAACATATACTCAACCCAAGAGACGCGAGCAACAATGAAATCATGTCCGGCTTTTGCAACAGTCATTTGACAAATAAGAAAGTGACAGACTAATTCCCTAAACGCCTCTCTAACATGAGCAGTATTGCGGAAAGCATTCAACTCTGCATTGGTTAGGAAGAACTCATAGGGCGGTCTCCCATTGGTAGTCGCAACACTTCAAACATCTTATGCAGAACGATCCCGATTTCATCCGCTGGAGTGAAAAAGGTATTGTTGTCGACATTACACATCTCCAAAATGTTGTAAATACTGACGAACAAATATCTCAAAAGTAGTGAGAGCATAGTTCACTAGACGGGTCCATTATTAGGTATCCGTTAATCTTATCTACCCAAAGAATCTAGTATCCCCATCAGGACACTACGCATCAGTCTTTGCAAGTTCATTCTCAAAGAGGTTTGGGACAATAGCAACCTCATTAACGGGGGCATCCTCATGAACAAAGCTCGGACATAAGCCTATGACGTTGACTCCGTAGAGTCTTTGATGAAAGCCACCGTCGTACATTAGAGAGCCAACCTTGATGCTATATTCTTTGTTGGTGAGGGCGAAACGCAGTAGGCGAGGAATAGCAAGAGACTGCAAATACATAAAGAACACCTGACGTTATATTGTTGGTAGATAACAATGCGAACCCCTTGGATGTAATACCAGTGCTCTTCGTACAACTGAATATAGAAGTGTCATTAGGATTACTATCACCAAATATAAAGTGAGGCTTCCCCGACACGTCCTATTTAGGAACGAAGAATTTGGCATCCGTAATCATCTCCCGTAGAGTTCGATAGTCTCCAAACGTATAGTCTGGATCCTTTCTTGACTACTGAAGTGCCATCAAAAGCGTGCGTGACCTCAAAGTCGTGGGTCCTATCATGTCCAAAGTGGTTATGACGATCGACGGGCTCTTTTGATAAGCAAATTGCACAAAAAAGAGGCGAAAGCATCTCAAAAGACGAAGACTAAAAAAAATAACCAAGTCTTCACATTCAGATGCGAAGTTCGCTATGAGCCAATCTCGTACATAAATGAAAATCATCACAATCTACTAAGTGTTGACAAGATGAGCGAAGTTCACGATGAAAGCAGCGAACTTCAGCACCATAATCAAATCCATTCAAGAGTTTACGTGGATAAGGCTGACGAAACTCACTCAGGCAAAAGTCGTCTAAATCAGACTAGCGAACATCGCTCAAGCGAAGATCGCTTAAATTAAACTGGCGAACCTCGCTCAAGCGAAGGTCACTCAAGTCAAAATGGCGAATCTCCCTCAGGCGAAGGTCGCTCAAACTAAATCGCGACCCCTGCCTAGACAAAGTTCACTACAGAAGCCCAAAGGGCTAATAACAACGAATTTCACCTGAGAAGCGAAGCTCGGCGCATCAAGCGTCATTAATGGTTGCTAATAGAACTTTATCGTCGCCGACAGAAGTTCGTAAGTGAGACCACAAGTGGTCATAAAATCACGCCTTTACCAACGAAAAAGCTTTTAAGTCCTCCAAGACACTGCTCAAAGCTCGATTAGGGCTGAATTTTGATCCGATGATCACTATGAATGTGTTCGAAGCTTACCCAAGGCCATCTCCAACTACATCAGCATGTCTTCTGCTCATAGTCGATGAGGTACCCTAACATCACCTCTTTCTATTGGGATTGCATAACAGAGAGCTGTTAGAGTTTGATCTTTTGAGATTCTAAGAAAGTTAGGGTTTTGATAAAGTTTGGATTTTTTTAAATTAAAGTAAAACAAGAAAGGAGGTAAATAGTTTTATTTATAAACTGACCCCAAACTTCGCTGAAAATTTTCACCATTAGCTTCGTCGAAAATCTCGCTCTGAGCCTCGCTAAAGATTCTCGCCTTGAACTTCGTCGAGAATCTCACCATGAACAAACTTCACCACAATTTCAGGCCTAGAAATTAAGGATTCAAAATTTAAATCCTCACGCTGAGCCCTGATTAACCGACTTATTGAGCTTCGCCCAGCTAACTGTTTCTCAAGTGAACTTCACTCCATTTAGTAAGGCGCTAAAGCGAACTTCATTAGAATGATATGGCGAATTTCACTAAGTCTCCAAATTGAGAAAATTTTAACTCAATTTGTTTGAGACCTTACTTGGCGAACTTCAATTCGAGTCTCATCGAGAAGCCTGAGTTTCGTTTCCAATGCAACAACTCCATGCAGAGTTCACGTTCGCTACAAAAGTAAAGTACATATAGATCAAGCACACAAAGATTGACAATTTCAGGAAAAATATTTATTTTTATTGATTGAATAGTCTACTATATAAAGACAACATTCAGACTATCCAGTTACAAGGATGGTGGGTATTTGTTGCTATTTGCTACTACCCTATACTCTTTACTATGGGTAATGTTAAAGCTGAGGAACATACACGAGCTGCACTAAGCTACAGCTCCTGTTCCTGCAATCTCACAAGACTTGGGGAGCAAAACTTTTCCCCATGTAAAAAAACAGATCCTACTTACTCTTTCCTAAACTCTATGCCAGAAGAGGAAAAGGAGTTGTTGAACAAGTCAAGAGGAAGCACTTCTTGCAAATAAAATTTGACGTCGGGCCTAAAACAGCTACACGACGTCTAATTACGATCTAGGTTCACATTCAAACCTAGTTAATGTCAGAGTCCTCGCTTGTGGAGCTCCAAGGATCATTCTTCAATAGCCACCTCGGTCGTCAAATGGTCTTACGCAAAGCATGGCACTCGAAACTCTACATATCTGTGTCACGATTCATATTTCCCCAAGTTACTAAGTGATTCTCAACAATCTGTTCGAGCTAGGCCTTCTCGGTCGACAGCAAGTCCACTAGTCGGCGAAGTATACAGAATTTATTCGTTTAGTTACCCCCTGCTTTGGCAAGCTCCTATTAGAGCTGTTTTATCTCAGCTTCTCTGTTGAGAAGCATCTCTGATCTAAGAGATGAAGACTTAGATATGGAGAAAAAGATGAATATAAGAAAGTTTGGAAGAAAAACAGTGCTATTTATAGCCTTCTCTGAGTCCAAACTTTTAAGAAAATCGCATCTTTTAAGATTTGATTAGATCGGACAAAGAGGCTAAATCTTAGCCTAAAACTCAGGTCAAATCTATAGCGGATCTCGTGAATCTTCAATTAAGAGATCACAGCCGCGGATCACAATGCAGATCCAAAGACATGATCTCAACAACTACCGCCAGCTAGCGAATGTCGCTAATCGATGAACTTCATTAACACGGTTCAAAGTAAAGCAAATCTCGCTGATACCCACAATTAGCCGAACTTCGCTGATTTCTTAACTTCGCCCTAGTATTAAGAGCAGGCGAACTTCGTTCCAAACACAGAGTTGGACAAATACAAGCATCATTGAGCCTTCTATACAAGTCTACAGTAAGGAAAGCTACATGCAACAGTACACCTCTGGCAACCAAGTAGATTGAAGATCAATTTTAACCCAAACAAGACGATTCGAGATATGTTCAATAGTGCACCTCTAGCTAATCACTCGAAGTATTTCAATCCCTACTATAAGTCAAATGTAAGATCACTCGAAGTATTTCAATCCCTACTACAAGTCAAATGCAGGATCTTGAAAATTTTGCGAGCATCTTGTAGATGGGTAAAATATACTTCGTTTTGGCCAAGGCTTAGCTTGGATCCAAGAAGTGTATGCCCATGTACTAAACACTTCAAACGGGCTTAAAACAAGCGAGGTTCCCTTAACAAAACATGTGAATCTCGCCACACAGCTTGTCTCAACACAAACCAACTAAATCAAGAGCGAGTCAACTCCTAATTTGGACTTTAGACCAAGTCGAAAGGCGTCATTGAGTCGGCCAAGTCATGAGTCGAATTATGTGCTAAATTCAAACTCACGATCGAACTTCGCCAACTGATTAACTTCGCCAGCGAAGTTCGCCAACCAGTCAATTAGCAAACTTATCCCACAGCTACCTACATACCTACATGGGCCACGCCACCTAAGAATCAGTAGCAACGTGAGCCCCGCTCAAACACTTTCAATGAGCTTCGTCAACCAATTAATCAGCGAACTTCGCCAGATCAGCCATT
>BQKN01067423.1:133744-150565 GCA_022839385.1 Asparagus kiusianus
CACATTGAAATTGATACTTTCTGCCTTTCTAGACATGAATATGACAAATTCTTTATAGAACATGCAACCCAGATATATAGTTCCTTGAGAGAACAAAAAAGTTCAATGCACAAAGAGTATAGAGAACATGAGAAGGGCTGGTGTGCATATTTAATACTTGAACCATGGGTCTATTATAACTAAAACAATAGGCTCAAGAAACTGGATATGGATGTTAGGACTCTCTCAATCATTAAGTTTCAAGTGGGTGCACATTGCAAGAGATAAAAGGTTTAGTTAAATATATTAAAACATAGATAGTTATATGGTCTATGGTTGAATAAGTTTGAGTTCATGTCTAAAATAGTACTGGGCTTCTTGTGTCAATGCAATTCCCCACAAATTAGTCTAACTCATCCTCAACCAAATATTGGCGTAGCAAGAAAGATTTGGTCCAATAAGTAACTTGTGCTCCAAAATGTAGGTTGAAATGAGTTTATTGGTTCATGGGTTCATGAGCGAGATAACAAATGTTGACCCAATTCCTCGATATAGCACTACTTCGATTGATTTTCTAACATCTTCGTTCAGAAGTCTTTGCAACCAAATATTGGTGTATCAAGAAAGATTTGATTCAATAGGTGAAACATTTGTTCCAGAATGTATGTTGAAATGAGTATATTGGTTCATGGGTTCATGAGGGAGATAACAAATGTTGAGCCCAATTCCTAAATATGGCACAACTTTGACTAATTTTCTAACGTTGAAATAGTATATATATATCAAGAAAATCTTAATGTACCATCAAGTACTTGCTCAAAAACAATAAACAAATCAAAAAAAACTTTTGATAAAATAGCATTTACCCCATGCGTTTTAAACAACATTTTTCCACCTCCAAGAAATGTTTATGATGCTTTCATTCAAAACATGAAAACTCAATTAATATTTGGAAAGCCATAAACTGCCCTCGTTCGGTGCTTTTTTTTTTTTTTCCCTCATTTTCCCCATGAACCCAAGAATTAGTTGCTCCTTAATATCCCACACAGCCACCTCCTATCATCTCCCTTCCCTGCCACCCCCACCTTTGGTGCCACTGAATCAAGCGATGGTAAGGGCCAAAGGTAGGCGGAGATGGAGGTGAAGAGGGGCGATGAGATGGCAAAGGAGAGGTTTGAGGCAAGGAGGCGCAAGAGAGTTTAAAAGCGACTACGAAGAGGTTGGTAACGAGGGAGGAGAGGTGGTGGTTGAACAAGTAGAAAAAGAGAGTTCACTAAAAAAATAAGAAAGGAACAAAGATAACAAAAACCAATTTAGGAAACAAGTAACGAATAAAGGTCACCAGAAACTGTCAAGTCTAATGAAAAACAATTGAAGGTAACGAGAAATGCACAAAAGTAACAAAAAACAAACAAATAAATTATAAATTAATAAATAAAAAGATAACAAGAATTGAAAAAAGATAAAGTGAAAAACACAAAAATGTATCATTGATCAATTTAATTAAAGATAATAAGAAATGAACAAAGTTAGGAAAAACCAAATAAAGATAATAAAAAGATGGAATAAACCAAAACCAATAAGAAATTAATAGAGTTAATAAAAACCAATAAAGGAAACAAGCAATGAACAAAGGTAACAAAAAACAAACAGACCTAACGAGAAGTAATAAGAAATGAATAAAGGTAATAATAATAGACAAATAAATGTATTAAAACAAAAAAGATAAGAAGAATTAAACAAAGATAACAAAAAAATCACGAAAATGTATCATTAATCACTAAAAGATAATAATAACTGAACGGTCAAAAAAAAACAAATAAAGATAACAAAAGCAAACATAACAAAACCAATAAGAAATGAACAAAGTTAATAGAAAACCAATAAAGGACAAAATTATGAACATAGGTAAAAAGAAACAAATATAATGAAAAATAATGAAAGATAACAAGAAATGAACAAAGGTAGTGCAAAATAAATAATATTATTAATATGCAAAAAGGATAACAAGAACTAAAAGAAAATGAAAAATAACGAAAAGGTATCATTAATCAATGAAAGATAATACGAAATGAACAAATGTAGCAAAAACTAAATAAAGATAACAAAAAAATAAAGATATTCAAACCCTCTTTCTCTTTCTTCTTTATCAACCACTTCTCGCGTGCCACTTGCCGCCTCCCTTCAAGCCTCTACTAGATAAAGATAAAAGGCAATAAAGATAACTAAACTCTCTTCCTTCTCAACCATCACATCTCCTCCGCTAACCTCTCCAATACCATTGCCCGCTACTTTGCCATGAACCCTCCTTCATCATTGCTTGCTACCTCATCACCAGCCTCTCTGCCACCTCTCACCACCTCCGTTTAGGTCTCTTCATCGCCCCATTCTATTAGGGACAAGGAGAGGCCGCCGGACATGGCAGGAGGTGAAGGTAGCGAGAAGCAAAAATTAAGGATAAAATGAGTTAGGATTTTGAAGAGAGATAATTGATCCGCCTAGATATGATATTGTTCTAGCTTTTTAAACATTAAAATTGTGTCAATATGCTAAGAAAATCTCAATATACTGTGAATATTTGCTAAAAGATGGTAAATACTCACAAAAAACTTATGGGAATATTACTTCCACTACTTTAACTTAATCTTTCACATTGAGATGGTGTCAACATATTGAGAAAATATTGACATAGTGTGAATAGTGACTAAAAGATGATAAAAAGACTCACAAAAACTTTAGGGAATGTTGCCTACATGTTGATTTTTAAAATCGTGGTATCTTCTCGTATCTAGTGGATTGTCTTTGGTCTTTCCATTTTTTCTATTTTTCTCTTATGTTTCTCATGAACTCATGAACCAATTGCACTCTTAATCCCATTCTTGCCGCTCGCCATGCAGAGCCTTTGCCTTCTACTACCTCCATTCTTCATAGCTACCCTTTAGGACCTACCGGACTAAAGCAATGGTGAGCACAAAGGGAGGTGGAGATGGAGACAGAGGCAAAAGGAGGTCATGCAGAAGAGGTCAACAATGAGGGGCACAAGAGAGCTCAGCAGCGAAGAAAAAAAGGTAAGTAGCGAGGCTAGAGAGGTGGTGGTTGAGGAAGGAGAAACGAAAAGAGGATAAAACGTAATAAGAAATAAACAAATTTCACAAAAAAGCAAACAAAAGTAAAAAGAAATGAACAAATCTAGCAGAAAAACAATCAAAGGTAACAATATATGAACAAAGCTAATGATGGCATACAAATAAAGGTAACAAGATACTATCAAAGGTCACTAAAAACAAATAAAGGTAATAAGCAATAAAATTAACTAAAATCAAGGAGAGTTATAAGAAATGAACAAATGTAATGAAAAGAAATAAAATGTCTTAATAAAAAACATAACGGGAATTGATGAAAGGCGCCGGAAAAATAAATGTACTACTAAAAAAGAAAGATAATAAAAACATTAAAAACATTAAAAAATATCATTATATAAATGTATCAAAAATATAAAGGTTCATTAAATAAAGAAAGATAGCAAATGTTAACAAATGTAACATGAATCACAAAAATGAATCATTAAGCAATGTAAATTAACAAGAAATGAACAAACATAACAACAATCAAATAAAGATAACAAGACTATCAAATAAAATGTCTTTTTCCCCTTTCTCAACTATCATCTCTCCTCCATTGACCACTCCTTTGCCGCTTCCTGCCACTTCTCTATTGAACTCTCCTCCCTTCTCGTCTATTGGCTCGTCACCAAGCTCTCCATCGTCACCTTCAACCACCTCCCTTCGGATCTTGTCATCACCCCACTCTGATTGGGTCTAATTAATGCGAGAGGAGACTAGAGGTGGAAGCAGAGGCAAAATTTAAGGGTGAAATGAGGTTATGGGTTCATGAGAAGGATAATAAATATTGACCCGCCTAGATATAGCACTATTTCTATTTAATTTTTTTAACATGGGCTTATGAGAGGATTGTTATCAAGCTCGTAAGCATCAAGATCACATGTTGGATCACTGCCAACGGATCCTCATATAGCATGATTCAAACTCCAACCTTGCTTCGCTAGCTCCGAAAAGACGACAACTATGCCAAGAGAGCGAAAGAATGCCTTTACCTTTTTTGGTAAAAAAAGAATAGTAATAGATGCCGAGATAACAAATGGTTGTTCTCTGCCAAAGACTACTACTCCCACTAGGGGAAATTCCCGCCTTTCTACGGTATCACTTAGAATGTGAAACGCTTTTACTCACATGCCAATATATCCACAAAATCTCCATGCATTGTGAATATTTAGCTAAAGGACAGTTAATATGATACAGGCATCCAGGCACGTGCACGGGATTTTCGACATGTTTATCAGCGCAGGAGACGTCGTATTTCAGCTTTGCATCAGAGCCCTGCTATGTGGTTTTAGTTAAGATGGAGTCGAGTCTGTATTTTTAGTTGTTTTCTTTTAATAAGAGTTGTAGTTTAGTTTTGCTTAATAAGAGCTGTATTTTTAGTCCCCCATCGGATGTGGAGAGAGATGGAACATTCTGTAAGCCTATATAAAGGCGGGTTACTTTGTAAGCAATGTAATGAATTATTGAAGAAATAAAATTCTCTATTTACGTATTTGGTGTGTGAAACCTAAATATTAAATCTAAGTGTGTGAAACCCTAGCTTTCTTAATCTCGCTGCAATCCAAACCCCACTTCCATTCAAATCCAACCATTCAATATCCTAAGAAATACATCCCAACCACTCATTTACTCTCAAACATATCACAACCTTTCATTATAAAAAAATTAGAGAGAAGAAACCCTATTTTTCTGCTGTCGTCAATCCCACCAACCCCAAACCTGTCACCCTATTTTTCTGTTGTCGTCTATCCCACCAACCGCAAACCCGTCTCCCCCTTCCTCCGCTAAACAACGACATCTTCCCCTTCTCCTCCACCATAAGAGCCGACATCTCCTCCCTTGAACTACTCTTCCACAAGCCACCGAATCCCCCCTCCTTTGCTCTCCTCCATCGCGAGTAACCACCAACCCATACGCCAACGGTCGCACTAGCTTGCACCGGACCCAACCTCATCCCTCACCGACGACGCCCTGCTCCTCCTTCAACACCGCTGTGACGACACCTCCTCAACGATGACCGCCAACCGCCATCCCTTCCTTCTAGCCGAGCTCACCAGATCCGTTCGTCCTCTAGCAGATCCTAGCCGAGGGCACCAGATCCGCCCGTCCTCCATCAGGTCCTAGCCGAGCCCTCTACACCAAACCCGATCCCTCTGCACAATAAAAGTAGTACAAGTGAATTCAAACCACAGATTATATCAGGTAATCTTCACTTTCAACTATTAGAATATTGTTGGTTTCATCGTTTAAATTACATCTCTAATTTATTATCAATTATCTACTGCTCCACTTACAATTGGTGAGATGTGTGATCTGTTGACTCTATATTTTACTGAATTTTGATATTGAGATTCGAACAATACCATCGTAACTTAAAGTGCATTTAATTTCAATAAGATTCAACTTTGAATTTTGAATCTTTTTCCTACACGATCGTGATTTAGTTGGTGAAACATCGCGAAACTTCAATTAGAGTGTTGATCTCCGGAAAACACGCACATTGTTTCACATCATTTTGGTATCAGAGCACGGTTAGGTAAGAAATTGCATCAAATTTTAGTTTGCATTTATTATTCTGACTACAATTGCATTATCCAAAATAAAAAACTACATCATTTAGTCTGTTTGGACGTGATTAGTGCATGCCACTCCGTAGTGGTCAACCTTATTTATTAGGAGAGTCTAGCAGTCGGACAATTTTAGAATAGATTCTAACACATTCCTCATAACCGACCTCATAAGTCAACTCTTTAACCTAAGCCGTGAACGAAATTCGTCAATCTCAACAAGAAGATCGTGAGAGATTGCATGAAAGATTGCAGAGGTTAGAAACACGTGGAACGCAAAACAACGAACACAATGAAGAGCACGTGTCGATCAGAACCTACCAAAGACATAATGCTCAAGACCCTGATGAGCGATACCTGAAGAGCATTAAGCTGGACGTTCCCACTTTTGATGGTCGTTCGGAGTCTAAAGATTTCTTGGAATAGATCCGACAAGCAGACGATTACGTCAACTGGTATCCACTTTCCGAAGAGATGAGAGTCAAATTTACGACAATGAAGCTAACCGGTCAAGCTAGCCAATACTGGGCTAACCTGGAAATGATGAGTAGCTCGCCTAATGGGTCCCATCAACACATGGGCGGTTATGAAAGACATGCTCAAAGAGAAGTACGTATCTGTCTCTTACCATGATCGCTTTCTCGACAACTGGAACCAATTTACACAATGTAATAAATCCGCTAAGGATTGTGTTACTCAATTTGAAGAGTTCCAAATTCAGTGTAATGCTTTGAACACTGAGATCCACACCAAACTCTCTCCTGATTTAGAGCCAAACTTCGAGAAGATTTGCGAAATGAACTCTTGATTCGAGGAATTTGTGAGCTTGAGAAAGCCTGTGCCGTAGTTCAGGACTTAGATACTAGAGGTCTAGCTCCACTTTCAAGAATTCCGTACAAGGGCACAAACATACTTCGAGTCAATATCCAACTCGATTTCAAACTCAAACATCATCACAGAAGACCGACACCACGAGTGGGAGTAAAGAACAGGATAACAAAGGCAAAGGCGCTGAAAAGAATTTCTCAAAGATTAGTTCCACTACCAAATGTTACAAATGCCAAGGGTATGGACATGTGGCCGCTAACTGTCCAAGTCCAGATAAAATCTCCATTGTTAATGGAGAGCCTGTAGAAGAATTAGAGTCAAAGACAGATGAATTCGTCTATCATGTGGAAGAAGAGGATTTCGATTCAAGTGAGGAATTTGACGAGAATGATATTAGTCTTAGTTGCATTCGATCAATATCGTTAAGTCAACTAGTAGTCGTTAGATGTGCCCTGTCCCAACCAAAGGATAAAGATGATTGGAGACGAACAAACATGTTCCACACATTCACAAAGATTGGAGGAATATCATGTAAAATTATTGTGGATAGTGGAAGCTGTATCAATGCAATATCGTCTATGAAACTCTTGAAGTTTGGTCTGAAAGTTATACCCCATCCGCACCCTTATAGAGTCACATGGATTGATTCTACCGCACTAGACGTCAAACAAAGATGCCTTGTGCCGATAGACTTTAATCTCTACAAGGATAAGATTTGGTGTGACGTTGTGGCCATGGATGTGGGTCATGTCATCCTTGGGCGACCATGGCTGTACGATAATGATGTAACTATCTACGGTCGGTCAAACACGTGTCATTTTGAACATGAAGGAAAGAAGAAACAGTTACTCCCCAGTGCACCTAAGGCTAAACAACTCGAACAAAAACCAGTTGCAATAAAGAAAAATAAGGGTGTTAGCTTGATCACGGCAAAGGAGATCCGTCAAGAGTTTGAAAGAGGAGTCCCAGTTACGATACTCATAGCCAGGGAGGTCACTAAGGAATTTAGCACCTCCCTTCCTCCTGAAGTCGCTCCTATGATCACGGAATTTGCTGATGTCTTCCCTGAAGATCTCCCAGACAAGTTACCACCGATGTGTGAAATTCAACACGTTATTGATTTGGTCCTTGGAACGAGTCTTCCCAACTTACCGCATTATAGGATGAATCCTACTGAACATGCTGAACTCAAAAGGCAAGTTGATATATTGCTAAAAAAAAGGTTTTATCCAAGAGAGCATGAGTCCTAGTGCGGTTCCCGCGTTGCTGACACCAAAGAAAGATGGATCGTGGCGTATGTGTGTGGATAGCCGTGCCATCAATAAGATAACAGTTAAGTATCGTTTTCTAATCCCACGTTTGGATGATATGTTGGATATGATGTCTAGCGCTACTGTCTTTTCAAAGATCGATTTAAAGAGTGGCTATCACCAAATCCGCATTCGTCCTGGAGATGAATGGAAGACAGCATTCAAAACGAAGGATGGGTTGTATGAATGGATGGTCATGCCTTTCGGATTGACCAATGCTCCGAATACTTTCATGCGAGTGATGACGCAAGTACTACGTCCATTCATGGGTAATTTTTGATAGTCTACTTTGACGATATCCTCATTTACAGTCAATCTCGTGAGCAACATCTCAATCATTTATGACAAGTTTGTTCTATACTAAGAAAGGAAGATCTGTATGTGAATCCAAAGAAGTGTACCTTTCTTACCACACAGGTTTAATTCTTAGGGTTTGTAGTTTCTGCTGAAGAAGTATCTGCAGATCCTAAGAAAGTCAAAGCGATAAATGATAAGCCCGAGCCCAAGAACATTTGTACCTTTTACCGTCGGTTATCAAGGGATTTAGCATGATCATGGCTCCAATCATCAACTATTTGAAGAAAGGCGAATTTGAGTGGTCACGCGAAGCCACCAAAGCATTTTTGGAAATCAAAGAGAGAATGGTCAATGCTTCTGTTATGCGCCTGCCCGATTTTAACAAAGTCTTTGAAGTTGCATGTGACGCTTCTGGGGTTGGCATAGGTGGAGTTCTCTCTCAGGAAGGTCATCCATTCGCATATTTCAGTAAGAAGTTGAATGATACACGTCTGCGATACACCATCTATGACAAAGAATTTTATGATGTAATTCAATCACTTCGTCATTAGCACCGTTACCTGTCGCCGTAAGAATTTGTCATATACACAGATCATGAATCCCTTCGATATATTTACTCCCAGAAAAAGTTGAAATCCTGTCATGCACGTTGGGTTGAATTTCTTCAGGATTACACCTTCGCCTTGTGACATAAAGCGGGAGTTGACAACAAGGCTGTTGATGCTCTCAGCCGATGAACCTATGTCCTGACAAACTTATCCACAGTTGTTAGTTTTGAGAGACTTAAAATAGATTATGAGTCGTGTCCCGCCTTCAGTGAGATGTATGCAATGTTGATTGATGGGACGAATTGGGAAATTGACGGCTATATCCTTCAAGATGGATTCTTATTTAGGCTGAAGATTGTGCATTCCGCAGACTTCTCTGCGAGAATTTCTTGTGTGTGAATTGCATGCTGGAGGTTTAGCTGGGCACTTTGGAAATGAAAAGACCATTGAAGCCGTAGAATATCGATTCTATTGGCCCAGTTTAAAACGCGATGTTACCAATTGTGTTAGAAGATGTCATATTTGCCAATTAGCCAAACAACGAAAACAGAACACTGGTTTGTACACTCCTCTGTCGGTCCCTGATTGCCCATGGCAAGATCTTAGCATGGATTTCATGTTAGATCTCCCGAAAGCCCTCAGAAAACACGATTCAATCCTTGTTGTGGTTGACCGATTCTCCAAGATGGCCCATTTTCTATCTTGTTCTAGAACGTGTGATGCCTCGAGAGTGGTCCAAATATTTTTTTGATGGCATTGTCAAATTGCATGATCTGCCAAAGGCTATTATGTCTAATAGAGAAGTGAAGTTCACCAGTTACTTTTGGAAAACTCTTTGGCATAAGTTAGGCACAAAGCTCAAATTCTCCACTACTTTTCATCCTCAAACTGACGGTCAGACTGAAGTTATCAACCGGAGCCTAGGAAATCTCTTGCGTACCCTCGTTGATAAGCATGTTGGGAACTGGGATATGAAATTGTTCATCGCTGAGTTTGCATATAATTCATCTGTTAATAGGACAACTGGTAAGAGTCCGCATGAAGTAGTGTATGGCTTTAACCCTAGGCAACCCATTGACCTAATTCCCATGGCCAATCAATATAGGTTATCTGAGTCTGCATCTGCATTCGCATCCCATATGCACGAATTACACAAGGAGATCAGTGATAGAATTGAAAAGAACAATGTTAATTATAAATTACGAGCTGATGTAAGAAAGAGATTTAAAATTTTTAATATTGGTAATCTTGTGATGGTTCGGATTCGTCCGGAACGGTTTCCTACAGGAACTGTCAAAAAGTTGCATGCTCGTAATGCTGGACCTTTTAAAATCTTAAAGAAATTAAATGACAATGCTTATGTTATAGATCTTCTTGAAGATTTTGGTATCAGTTCTACTCTTAATGTCGAGGATTTAGTGAATTACAAGGGTCCTGATTTTAATCCCAGCAACCCATTGGTTGATGAGCCTTCCTCTGACCTTTCTTTTGAGAGCCCCCATCACTTCCCCCTCTCTCAGATATTTATCCCAATCTGATATGGGTGTATTTTCTCTTCAGAACTTAGCGATCCTCATGGAAGCTTGAGGATAGATAATTCTCATGATAGCATGAGAATAGAGGTGTAAAACAACACAGTGGAACGTAGGTTAAAATGTGGAACGAGAAGACGAATCGAAGAATCGAAGCATCCAGTTTTCAGCCCGTGAGTCGACTCATCAGGTTGAGTCGACTCATGCCTGTCATGAGTCGACTCACGAAACTCAGCCGTTTATCAAAAGTTTCTGACGAGTTGACTCACTTCATCATGAGTCGACTCACTTGGCATGAGTCGACTCATGCATGTTTATGAGTCAACTCATCGAGGGTTTTCTGGTTTGTTTGGGTTTCTGTTTACACATTTTCTTGTAGGGTTTAGGCTTGGTTATTTACCACTTTGTCATCCACGTTGTTACACCTATAAAAGGGGTTGTTTAGGGTTTCTAATCAATTAAATATAATCAAAGAGAGATTCTAATCAAGGGAGATTAGGGTTTAGAGAGAATTGAGAGTTTTGTTCTCAATTCTAGTGATATTGTGAGAGAGATTGTAATCTTTTCAAACTCAATCTATAGGGTATTTTCCTTCGCCACATACTGAATTATTCTTGTGTTTCTGTCATCCTCTTCTCAACCCACCTTTGATAATTTCGCGATCAAATGTGCTCGTGCTCGCACGACAACTCGTACCAAGTTGGTATCAGAAAGATCAGATCCTGTGAAGGGGACCTGTGTATGGTCCTTACTCGATCGTAATACAAGAATCTAGACGAGATCCTTATTTTATTGGAAGGAGTCCAGAAATGAAGGAAGGAGAAGATAACTGAAAGGGATAATTCAGCAAGACTTGATGCAATAGAAAAGCAGATCGAGACGATCGGTTTTACACTCAATCAGTTCGTAGGTCTCATCAATGGAAAGGATAAAAAGGAGAAATCTTCTTCGAATGGTAAGAAGCTCGAAGAGTACGATGAAGAGGGCGAGAAAACTGGTTCTGATGAGGAGGCCGAGATTGTTAAGACTGCTCCACATCAAGGGGATAATAATTACTACCAGAACTTGAAAATTGATTTCAAGGTGGAGATTCATGTTTATGATGGGAGTGTCAACATCGAGTGGCTCGATAATTGGATCGAGCGTATGGAGATATATTTCACTCTCTATGAATATTCATCCAAGGAGAAGTTTGTGTTTGCGACTTTGAAGCTTTCGGGGCATGTATTAACAAGGTGAAAATCCTATTGCAAGTAGGAACAGAAGACGGTGTTGTGAAACAAGTTAAGGAGCTACTGAGAAAGTAGTTCTATCTAGTGAGGTTCCTTGAGGAGCGTTGGTACAAGTGGTACGGTTTGCGCCAAAGATTCAATCGGACCGTTCAAGAGTACACGACGGAGTTCCAGCAGCAGGCGATAGTTCTAAACGTCACGACGAAGGAATACTCCATCTTCATGAAGTACATGGCGGGTCTAAACGAATATATTCGGAAGGAGATGAAGCTATTCACAGTCGAGTCTATTACAGAGGTAAGCGTGAAGGCTATTGCCATCGAGGGCAAACAGAAAAAGAGCAACGAGACGAAGGGAGATGCAAATAAGCAGGAGGCGAGTCTGGTGGTTCCAAACCTAAGGAGAAGAAGAAGAGTGATCTTAGAAAAGCAGAACTGATTTGTAATCACTGCGAGAAGACAGGACATATCGCTGATCGATGCTGGGAGAAGTATCATCATCTCAAGCAAAGGGGGTTGAAGAAGAAAGATGAGAAAAAGGCATACGTGATAGCACAGGATTCGAAAGAAGTTCCCGAGATGACAGAGCCTAATAGCAGTCTCAATCTTATGACGGGAAAACAGGCCACGAAAGAGGACGAAGACCCCCGAGAGCAGCTTTTTGTGCTGAAGTTACAAGTGAAGATCAGTTTGGTTGATGTCATTGTTGATCCAGGTAGCGAAAAGAATTTGATATCCGGGACCTTGGTTCAAAAGCTGGGTCTGAAGACAGTCAAGCATCCGAAACCCTATCCATTAGGGTGGATTCAGAAGGAGACGAGGCTAAGTGTAATTGATTAATGCACTGTCAGATTTACGCTCCACGAGTCGTATATTGACGAGGTCACATGCGACGTCGTTCCATTGGATGTTTGTCAGGTTATACTGGACAATCCGTACTTGTGGGATAGACACGCGATCTACGAAAGTCGGGCTCAGAAGTACACATTCACCAAGGATGGTGAAAAGTTCGTATTTCGTTCGGCGTCTCTTCCGAGGGAGGCAAACTTAGCGACGGTGACGCGAGCGAAGAGGCTAGTGAATGCAAGCAAGAAGTTCGTCTCGCTGTGCATTAGACTTCATGACGAGCCATCGAAAATGAGTTGCATGTTGGAGCGGAAGACGACTACGATGAGGCGAGAAACGAAAGAGTCGTTTCCAGTTGTACGTCGATATCAGGTTTCTAACAAAGCCAAGTGGTACAGAAAGGATGAAGGAGCTCGCGAGTTTCCTCAGCTAAAGTTCTAACTTGAATGAGACTTTAAGTTCCTAAAAGGGGGACCCATGATATAGGTGTATCTTCTCTTCAGAACTTAGCGATCCTCATGAAAGCTTGAGGATAGATGATTCTCATAATAGCATGAGAATAGAGGTGTAAAATAACACAGTGGAACGCATGTTGAAGCGTGGAACGAGACGGCGAATTGAAGAATCGAAGCATCCAATTTTTAGCCCGTGAGTCGACTCATACATGTACTTGAGTCGACTCATCAGGTTGAGTCGACTCATGTCTGTCATGAGTCGACTCACAAAACCCAACTGTTTTGTTAAAAGTTTCTGACGAGTCGACTCGCCTTATCATGAATCGACTCACTTGGCATGAGTCGACTCATGCATGTTTATGAGTCGACTCATCGAGGGTTTCCTGGTTTTTTTAGGTTTTTGTTTACACGTTTTCCTGTGGGGTTTAGGCTTGGTTATTTATCACTTTGTCACCCACGTTGTTACACCTATAAAATGGGTTGTTTAGGGTTTCTAATCAATCAGATGTAATCAAAGAGAGATTCTAATCAAGGGAGATTAGGGTTTAGAGAGAATTAAGAGTTTTGTTCTCGATTCTAGTGAGATTGTGAGAGAGGGATTATAATCTTTTCATACTCATAATCTAGAGAGGATATTTTCCTTCGTCACATACTGAATTATTCTTATGTTTCTGTCATTCTCTTCTCAACCCGCCTTTGATAATTCCGCGATCAAAGGTGCTCGTACGGCGACTCGTATCACAATCCCTCAGACACAATTGATAATATTTTAGATGATGAAATTATCTCTACTGGAGATGGTGGAACCCGACGATATATAATTCGTTGGAAAGGAAAATCGCCTGCTGAGGATATGTGGCTTAACCGCAGTGATTTACAACGGATTGATCCAGACCTTCTGGAGTGATATGATAGTTTTTCTACTCCTGATTCGACGGGGTCGAGTTCTCTCCCACCTGGGGAGAATAATGCGGGCATCTAGGCATGTGCATGGAATTTTAGGCATGTTTATCAGCGCAGGAGACGTCGTATTTCAGTTTTGCATAAGATCCCTGCTATGTGGTTTTAGTTAAGATGGAGTCGAGTCTATATTTCCAGTTGTTTTCTTTTAATAAGAGTTGTAGTTTAGTTTTGCTTAATAAGAGCTTTATTTTTAGTCCCACATCGGATGTGGAGAGAGATAGAATATTCTGTAAGCCTATTTAAAGGCGGGTTAGTTAGTAAGCAAGGCAATGAATTATTAAAGAAATAAACTATTTGAATTTTCTCCAAAAAAAATAAAAATTCTCCCTTTACGTATTTGGTGTGTAAAACTCAAATATTAAATCTAGGTGTGCGAAACTCTAGTTTCTTATCCCGCTGCAATCTGAACCCCACTTCCATTCAAATCCAACCATTTAATATCCCTAGAAATACATCCCAACCACCCATTTACTCTCAAACACATCACAACCTTTCATTATTAAAAAAAAAGAGAAGAAACCCTTTTTTTCTACTGCCGTCAATCCCACCAGCCCTAAACCCGTCTCCCCCTTCCTCCCCTGAACAACGCCATCTTCCTCTTCTCCTCCACCACAAGAGCGGACATCTCCTCCCCTAAACTCCTCTTCCACAAGCCACCGAATCCCCCCTCCCTTGCTCTCATCCACCGCGAGTAACCACCAGCCCATACGCCAACGGTCGCACCAGCTTGCACCAGACCCGCCCTCATCCCTCGCCGACGACACCCTACTCCTCCTTCAACACCGTCGCGACGATACCTCCTCCTCAGCGACGACAGCCAACCGCCAGCCCTTCCTTCTAGCCGAGCTCACCAGATCCGCTCGTCCTCCAGCAAATCCTAGCCAAGCGCACCAGATCCGCTCATCCTCCATCAGGTCCTAGCCGAGCCCTCTACACCAAACCTGATCCCTCGGCACAACAAAAGTAGTACAAGTGAATTTAAACCACAGATTCTATCAGGTAATCTTCACTTTCAACTATTAGAATATTGTTGGTTTCATCGTTTAAATTATATCTCAAATTTATTATCAACTATTTGCTGCTCCACTTACAATTGGTGAGATGTGTGATCTGTTGACTCTATATTTTACTAAATTTTGATATTGAGATTCGAACAATACCATCGTAACTTGAATTACATTTAATTTCAATAAGATTCAACTGGTCTAGAACTACACTTGCAATTTAATTCAATATTAAGAATTTTGAATTTTTTTCCTACACGATCGTGATTTAGTTGGTGAAACATCGCGAAACTTCAATTAGATTGTTGATCTCTTGAAAACACGCACATTGTTTCACATCATAATAGCTTACAAAAACTTTTGGAAATAATATCTACACCCTTTGGCTTTAAAAACATATTCTCCCCTCCTAAGAAACTTTTTTCATGCTTCCATCTAGTGGATATGAAAACCCACATGAATTTTTAAAGTTAAGCTACAATCTCTTCTCATCTTTTAATTATCTCATTTTTCTATCATGTTTCTCATGAACCAACTGTACCCTCACGGTCCACCTCCTGTCACCCCCACACAGCATTCGATCTCATTATCTCCCTTTATCATTGATACCTCTAAAATTGCCAGAAGACAGACAATGGCAGAAGGAGGCAACGCATAAGAGATGGTGGTTGATGAGAAGAAAGAGAAAGAGGATAAAGGTAATAAAAGGTCATGAAAAAACGAATAATAATAACAAAAAATAAACAAAGCTAACAAAAGACGAAATATATAAAGATCATGAAAAATAAATATAAGTAAAAAAGAAACAAAGTTAACAAAAAACAATGAGAAGTGACGAAATGAACAAAGGTAAAAAAATAAATAAATATATTAAAATATGAATTGAACAAAGGTCGTGAAAAAGAAAATGTAACGAAAGAAGTAAAGGTAACGAAAAAGGAAAAGTATAATTGAACAAAAAAGATAACCAGAGTCATAAAAAGGTATCATCATTAGTTAAAGGTAATAGAAAAATAAAGGTAAGAAAAGGTATGAACAAACAAAGAAAGCTAACAAAAGTCATGAAAAGATATCACTAAATAAATGTACCAATAAATAATAACAGAAGAAAAAATTTTACAAATATAAAAAAGAGTCAAAAAAAGGTACCAATAAAAAAAGGTAATAGAAAAATAAAGATAAAAAATGTATCAAGAAACAAAGAAAGATAACAAAAAATGTAACAAAATTCATGACAATGTATCATTAAACAAAGGCATCAATTAATAAATAAAGGTACATAAATGAAAGAATGTAACAAGATTCACAATAAGATATCCTTAAATAAAGGTAACAGAAAAATAGAGTTAACAAAATGTATTAATAAACAAAAAAAAGTAACAAAAGTCATGAACATGTATCATTAAATAAAGGAATCAATAAATAAAGGTAACAAAATATTTAACAAATGTAATTAGAGCCACAAAAAGGTATCATTAAATAAAGTAACAGAAAAATAAAGGTAACAAAATGTATTAATTAAAAAAAAGTTAACAAAAGTCATAAAAAGGAATCATCATTAATTAAAGGTAATATAAAACTAAAGGTAATAAAAGGGAATGAATAAACAAGGAAAGTTAACAAAAGTCATGCAAAGATATCATTAAATAAAAGAATCAATAAATAAATAAAGGTAACAAAAATTTTATAAATATAAAAGTCACAAAAAGGTATTAATAAATAAAGGCAACAGAAAAATAATGATAACAAAATGTATCAAGAAACAAAGAAAGATAACAAAAAAATGTAACAAAAGTCATGACAAAGTATCATTAAACAAAGGCATCAATTAATAAAGAAAGGTAACATAAATTAAAGAATGCAACAGGAGTCACAAAAAGGTATCCTTAAATAAAGGTAACTAAATAAAGATAACAGAAAAATAAAGTATTAAATAAAAGTAGCAGAAAAGTAAAAGTAAGAAAATGTATCAATAAATAAAGATGGTAACCAAAGTCATGAAAATGTATCATTAAATAAACCTATCAATTCATAATGAAAGGTAACAAAAGTTAACAAATGTAACAAGAGTCGCAAAAAGGTATCCTTGAATAAAGGAAGCA
The DNA here is from genome assembly GCA_022839385.1 of Asparagus kiusianus. NCBI lineage: Eukaryota > Viridiplantae > Streptophyta > Magnoliopsida > Asparagales > Asparagaceae > Asparagus > Asparagus kiusianus. The sequence continues at coordinate 150,529 of BQKN01067423.1, forward strand.
GAAAAATAAAGGTAACAAAATGTATCAATAAACAAAG
>BQKN01067423.1:174831-186801 GCA_022839385.1 Asparagus kiusianus
TGTGTGTGTGTGTGTGTGTGTGTGTATATATATATATATATATATATATATATATATATATATATATAGAATTAATAATGTACATGAGAATTTTTTTCCGCTTCATGTGTCATTAGAATTAAAATTTCGATCACATTTTTGAGTTTATTTTATCATATTGATTATCGTGAATTGTAAACTACTCATTTTTTTACTAGACATCTAAACGACCCATTAACTATATAGTTTTGAACTTAGGTATGGACTAAAATGAACCCGACCCGTATCCCATTAGTTTCAAAAGACGGATGTGAAGTGTAAGCTCTACGTCCAGGAAGTCTTTGACAAGTATTTTAAATTAACACATATATCGTCTAATTGAGTACATGTTGTAATAAATGCATGCATATATTCAAGAAGTGTCCATGAAGTTTGGGTACGGGAAAGTGTCGGGTACGTGTCCGGTACGGGTACGGCTTCAATAATGAAGTACCCGGGTAACATAGCTCATCGCGCTACTACGTGCAAATATGAAATACCAGGTTTCTCATCATGCCTCACTTGGATGCAATTAAACTGATTTATAATTTAATATCTATTTATCCTTATAGAATATGACTTTAAATGTTGATAATCAGGTTGGTACTTTATATGTTTTATAATAAAAATTCAAATCCTTAGTCTCAGACCTTGAGTTGAATCTGTTTTGGATCAAACAAGTAGTTTATATACATCTGTTTCACAAGATCATGCTAATTTTAATATCCATGATGACATATGTGGTTACAACTTCTTGTGCCTTACAGATCCAGAAAAAAAATCAATTCGAAATGTTATACTGATATGCTATATGCTGATGATAGTTTCGAGCTTTCATAATTTCACAGAAGACAGAACAATAACAATTTTTATAAGCAGACATGGTAAAAGATATGTCATCATGTGTGACCTTTGCACAAAAGATTAGAACTTTTGATTGCGGTCTCTACAAGTTGCAGATCAAAATAATTCAACCAGATCATGCCTACACTGTACCAACAACATCCATATTGGTACTTTCATTGGTTCTGAGACAATTTGGAAGTCTGTAAGATAAATGTGTATAGACAATTAGTTATGAGTTTAGTGCGTTTAATGTCTGAAAGCAAGTTCCACACAATCTATGTCTATGTAACCAAAATTGCATCGTATTGTATCCAGTGCTGGAAAGAACTCGGAATCAAGGCATTCGTAAGACAAGAAACAGTGAGAGAGGGAAGGGGCATGAGATGGTATCTGGAGCTTGCAACCATCAGCTGCGCAATATCTGTATTAACCATGTACTACTCTCTCTGATAAAACAGGGACAACCGTTATGCAATTGTATAAACTAAAAACATCTTGACCAATATATGTAAATTTCTAGCCAACTTGCAAGTGTATCGGTGAGGCACAATATAGCATATGATTGACAGACTCTTATGTCCTGCCCTTACCCCGATAACAACCAAATTAGTACCATGAAGAGGAGATTATATGGACAGGAAAGTAATTTTGATGACATCTGTTATTTTCGCTAGCCAGAGAAAGCAACCAGATGTGCGGACAACTCTTTCATACTACTATTTGACTTCAACGTGATAGGTCAAACATGGTAAATATTGCTAACATGATCAAGTCTGACTCTACTTATGGCCAGGATTCACAAGTAAACGCTTCTGCCCGTATTTTAAGGTAGCAAATTAGTTAGCCTAAGAAAAGTGGACTCTTTTCCAACATTAGACTTCAGATAAAAGTTAGGAATTTCTAAAAAAAAGGCTGATAATGTTTTGATTGAAAAACATCAATCTCACCCAATGTACATGTTTACTACGTACACAACTAAATAAAACACTACGTTAAATAAAAAGGAAAAGGCATTGTACCTTCATGGACAACGACAATATCTGTTTGTAATAAACATCAGCAGTTCCTGCAATCCCCGGAAGGCAAATAAGCGGAGGCACAGCCTTAGGACCAAAGTCATAATATCTCCACTGTTTAGATCCAATCTGAAACGAAGGAAGACAGTATTTGATTCTAAGGAACACGCGAAACCATCATAAACTGAAATCAAAAGTGAAGCCGTTAAGCTACTCAAGCTCCCATCACGAGAGTTCAACTCCAATATTTGTTTATAAATTGTTATATCTATCAATGACCTGCATACAATCAGACGCACTTATAGCAGGATGTTATCCAATTAACTAATGACATGTTTGGATGGAGGGTAGAGAGAGGGAGGGGAAGAGAAATCTAATTTTAACCTTGTTTGAGAGTTTCATTTAGGAGGGTAGAGGAGGGGAATGGGGGGAAATTTGAGCCAAAATATTACACCCCGACCAAATTGGGGTGTAATGAAGGGTAAGGGAAGGAAGGGGAACTTTTCCACTTCCTTCCTCTTCCTTCACTTCCCAAAGTCATCTCCCAAACACACTGTAAGGTTCTTGAGTTTAGGTGGTAAAATTCAGAATGTTTGAAGATTGCATATATCGGATCATCATCCCCTCAGTCTAAAGACTTCAACACTTTTGATCAAAACGAGTCTTTTTTCTTTTCTCCTTCATAAATAACAACAAAAGGGAACTACTCAATTTAACTTGAAGATCCAAAAAACCTGCTCTAATAAACTTCCTTTCTCTGACTCAATTAATAATAACAACAGGATTGTACTCTTTTGCTGGAATTGGAAAAAATTAGGGGGGAAACAAAAAAAAAAGAGAAATTGAGAGAGAGAAAGAGGGATCATACAGAGATCTTGTGAAGAGGGACTTTGGATTTGAAGTAGACGTAATCTCCCGGCGCCGATGAGACGCCTTTCATCGCTCTCTTCTCTTCTCTTCTCTCTCAAGATTCTATTTATTTATTTATTTTCCAATAACGCTTATTATAATAAATCAATGATCAGTTAACTCGAGCGCAGGAGAGAGAGAGAGAAGAGGAATGGGGAGAAGCGGAGGAGCACGTGCAGTTGTGGCAAAGGAGAAGAGAAATGATTGTCGACAGTGGGGGCAGCTTTTGGAACCTCCCTCTCGGATTCAAGAATTTGAGCAAAGGGGGGAGCAATTAATTTTGGATTGGGATTATTTTTACCGTCAGGAATTGGGGAAAAGACCAATTTAAGTTCAACACTTGTTATGTCTTAATATCTCTGTTTATTATACTCATGCTCATTAGTTATTTGAAAAGAATCACAATTGCCACCTCGACAATTGATGATCATGATTAGAATAAGAATATCTCTACTACGTTTCGTTAGTAGAGAAAAATCTGAATTGCATTAGGTTCTATGAAAAATAAAATTTTTATTATTTATATATGTAAGTAATATATGAGCAATAATAACTTTTTAAAGTCCGTGACAGGTATATTCTCAGTATCTTTTATGTTCCCGAAATTTGCTTCTTCCAAATTATCATTTGTCAATGTATAGCCTTCTAACTACAGACGAAACCAGAAAATTGATTTATTTATAATCTTAGTTTTTTTGGATGTACCTCACTGTCTTATTAGCAGAAGATAAACAATTCATATCATCTATCTACCCTTTAAAAGAGGGAGTTCATGAAAAACTTTTCCTTCCCCAAATTACCCTTCAACCAATTAAAATATACCAAAGCTATCCCTTATAATCGTTACACAGATTTCATCATAATCTTCGGAAACCAAAAGTCGGTTACGCCTCCTCATAGATTCATCTCGATGAGCGATTTCGTAAGCAGTAACATTTCGATCGGAAGGTTTCAGCGAGAATGTACGAGCTACAATCAACAATGGCCATTAAATTTGAGGCTTTAACGCGAGAAATTGGGGTTTCAAAGGACGCAAGAGAAGAAATAAAGATATCTCAGTCCCACTCCCCAATTTCCCCATCGAAATTCAGCAGAATGCGGAAAAAGTTCATTTCTTGGTTAACAAAATCGCTTGAAGATCAAGTCTTTAAACCTTGATTTACCAGTTTGCGGTGGTATTATTGCTTGAATATCTATGTGGAGAATTGTATTAGGTGAGAAGCGTTTAAAGAAGTGATCTTTTCTGGTTTCGGTTCCCATTGATATCACACAAGAATATACAGTGAGGGAGTATCATAGAACGTTAGGTGATGGGTTTGCTTGATAGATTGCCGAGCGAGCATGTAATTGATAAGTATTATTGCCTCCAACCAGTTCATCGGTTACCCTTCTCCTCAGCTCATCTCCTTAGTTCATCAGTTACACCGTCCCATGATCTTAAAGATGTGTATTATTGCCCTAATCATCAACGCCACGCCTCCGCCATAATCTCCTCAGTTCTTAGAATTTTGGCATCGGTTAGGATCGGGAAGGAATTTCATTGAAGAAGGTATTTCTAAATTTTACCTATGATTTTTAAATTTAAAACAAATTCTACTTATTATTTGAAGAAGGTTTCTTCTTGGTCTTAATTCCGCTACACAAAACCCTAACTCTAATCGTTAGTTCTGCTCAATTCACCCTCTCCCCTCTTTGTTCTTCATTCCTCTCCTTTTGTTCTAATTTTAGGAAATATAATGCTCAATGTTAGATAATATAAATATTACTTGCCTATATCAGCATTAATAAACATGTATTTGACTTTTGATATGTTAAGGATATTGATATATTGACCTTCTCATACTTTCCAAGTAAATGGAGAGTGTGCTTCCAGTTCCAGAAAACTCTTTTAGGCGTAACTCAAATTCTTTCCTACCCAAATCACATGGATGGCTGCCTCAGTAGCAGATTGAAACACCCCCCCCCAACCCCACCTAACAAATAAGTTAATATCAGCCCCAACCCCACCTAACAAATAAGTTAATATCAGTGTTGGTAAATGCATATGGTTTTAGTTACATACTGAAATATCAATGCTTAGGAAGTCCTAAGTTTGTAGTTAGTGACTTTTAGCTGCCCCGAAGCTGCAGATAACTTTCTGCTTGCAAACAAAGTTATCATATGGTTTTAGTTGCATACTGAACGAGCAATTTAACTTACATGCTAATTCACTTCTATAAAAATATCTATTATATGATAGCTTTATGCTCGGAAACAATATCCCCTTTTTTATGTATCAAAATGCATAATATCTACAAAGTTGAGGATAAATGCAATAAATAGTAGGATCATTGGTGTGATGTGGCATCATACAAATACATTATAGTCTATGTTCTTAAGGATTGGAGCTTACCTGATTTCCGCATTGTACAGACTAAGGTCTGGTTATTTCGCTAAAAATATGTCGAGTGTATTTTGTTTTATTGTTTCTTTATGTTTGGGCTCAAGTATGTTTGTTGTTTCTCTTTATCATTTTTATTTTCAGTTAAATCCAATAATTTGATATATGTTCCCAAACAACAATTTTTCTACTTTAGGCATGGTTGGCATTATTTTTGTTTCTTGCTTTTCATTTGGGGAAGAGGACAACATGAGCATTTTTCAGGCTTAGCACATTGGACAAAATAATCTTACAAAAAACTAAAATGGTCTTGTACTCATGCAACATGAGTCTTTCAGTGCTATTAATATAACTATCAGTCTTCTTCCACGTATCCTGCTTGATCGGTTATTGTCCATAGTGTAGTCGTAAAAGCTATAATTATGTTTTCTGCCTTGTTTATGTGATTAAGTAAATTTATAAATTTTCTTGCTGTGGTAGGAGCGAAGCGCCTTGTCAAAGTAGGCCTAGGAGATGATGATCAGTGCATTGAAGATGACTTCACTGCATGGTAACAACACGTTCATGTTGCTGCTAAACTTAAAGTAACCATTAAATAAATTGTGCTGCTTCCTGATTTGCAAAGAAATTCCTAGATGAATTTGCTTTTAGTACATTATTGTGTTTAAACGTTCCATATGCTGAAATTTTGCAAGTAACAAGGTATATATTCTTACAGGAAAGAGCAATTATGGCCAGAATTAGATCATTTGCTTTGAAATCAAGATGATGCCTCAGGTGCATCTACCACTTACACAGTCGTTGTTCCTGAATACATGGTTGTGTTTGTTGACTCAGAAGCCACATCACATTTGGAAAAGAAATGGAGCCTTGCAAATGGTAATGCCGTTCATGATATTCATCATCCATGCAGGTACTAAAGGAATGTTTTATATTGAGACATGTATTTAAGTTCATCTAATAATGGAATAATACATGATATCCGATCTTCAGAGCTAACATAGTTGTGTGGAAAGAGCTCCACACTCCAGCTTCTGGTCGTTCTTGCATTCATCTGGAGTTTGACATTGCTCGAACTGGTCTTGCGTAAGTACTTGTATTTCTTTTTGCTTTCTTGATTCAATATCACATTATTTCTTTTTTCCTCTTTTGATTCCATGTCACATTATTCATTTTATGCAACTCATTCAATTGTATACTTAACATGACAATGATCTGATTGTTCGAGTGCCGGATATGTTCAAAGTCTTTATGACTTGTTTTTTGTCTTTGAACAACTTTGCCTTTAGATACGTGAGAGTGGTGCTATAGCATGTGAAAACAACCATTGAATCAATCTTATGATCCTAAGAAGTTGTGTGAATTCGTGCTCTGTAGGGGTTCGTAGATCGATGTTGTGCAGTTCAGTAGAGGTTATACATGTAATGGACAGGGTTTTCCTACATTTCATGTTTTTTGTCTTATATCTTCTCTTTTTCTTTCTCTTTCATTTTTTTTAAAATTTTTATTTTGACAAGCTCATCAATGTAGAAGCTAAACAAACTTAAATTATGAGTTTATGACTGTGTTGGTTATTTTTATGGTTTATGTTGTTGTCGTCATTATTATATGTCTGTTGTTGCTTTACAAACTTAAATTAGATATTGCTGGCACATTTCCTTCTGCTCACGGTAAAAAAACTCTTCCACCGGATATGAAATAGGAGACTACGTTGGTGTATATTCAGAGAATTGCATTGAGACTGTAGAGGAGGCTGAAATGCTATTGGGTCTTTCATCGGATACATTCTTCTCCATTCATGCTGATAATGAAGATGGAACCCCCCGCAACAGTGGCTCTCTCCCACCTCCTTTCCCATCTCCCTGTACTCTAAGAACTGCTCTTGCATGATATGCTGATCTTCTGAATTTTCCTAAAAAGGCAAGAACTATCTGGATTCAAACAACTAATTTAAACATTTGTTTCTAAAACATTATATTTGATACTATCAATTGTCGCTATTCAGACTGCTTTAGTTGCTTTAGCTGCACATGCTTCTGATCCCAGTGAGGCAGAAAGATTGAGATTTTTGGCGTCTCCTGCTGGCAAGGTAGGTTCAGTTATTGGTGACTATAATTGTCTAAGATTTCAGTTTTTTATCATAAATCACTTTCTCATTTTCCATTGTTTTTCTTTGACATAGGATGGATATTCTCAATGGATAGTTGCAAGTCAGAGGAGCCTCCTGGAGGTTATGGCCGAGTTCCCTTCAGCCAAACCTCCACTAGGAGTTTTCTTTGCAGCAATAGCCCCCCCCCGGTTGCAGCATATATATTATTCAATATCATCTTCACCAAGGTGAGCAACAGTTGATGTTTTGGTTTTTGGACATTAATAGTTTCACACACTTTGCACGAGGTGTATTCATTCTAGCATTAAAAATTGGGTGGGACTGTTTGCTGTGAAAGTTGCTGTTTTCATTGTTATCGAATATATTACAACTTTAGTCGTTACAATAAACTCGAATAAAATAAAAAGTTGATCTTTTTATAAGATCTCCTTACACAATGAAAATAAAACAAGTTTACAACTTTATCAAACAAACACAGAGATCGTTTATCGGTCTTCTGCTTGCGTGGGATCTTTGCCTGTGCTGGGGTTTATCCGTGGACCGCCGTCGATCAGATCTGATTGCTAAAAAATTGGGCAGAGCTTCGTCTATCCGCGAAGGGATCGAGAAAACTGTAGCTCTTATCTCGGCAAAGCGAGATAATCACTCTTCTTAAGATTACCGCAACGGGATAATCCTAAGGAACGGATCCAAGAAATTGTAGATCTGACGAATCTCTCTCTCTTGCGTTGAAGAACTAGATCCGATCTCTCCTCCTCCTTTCTGGAATTTGTGTATTTTTAAGTCTTCAATCCGGCAGGGCTTCGCCGAGGCACCAAAACTCCAGATCTGAAAAAATGAGGCCTATGGCTTGTATTTATAGGCTTGAGGGGTTGCGGAGCGGTTAAAACCACTTAAAGGGCCCAAATCCACGTTGGAGACACCCTAGGGTGTCTTCCAAAATCCGAGACACCCCAAGGGTGTCTCCCAAAATCCGAGACACCATAGGTGCCTCAGTTCAGCTTTGAGACGTTTTCAATGCCCGTTTGACCGTTTTTGCTGTAACTTCTTCGCCTGAACTCGGATTTGAGTGATTCCAAATGCGTTGGAAGTCTGACGAAGAGTTCTATCAGCTCCAATGGTTCAATTATCTGTAGAATGAACGAGACACGAAGGGCGTTGTTCCTTTTGTAAACATCGCGGGGCTCCCGATTAGTCTGTGCCTTCGTTATTCTGAAATTCTGTCAGCTCACGTAGTTCGTCGATTCACTTCAAGCGTTCACCGACGTCAATCGAACTCCTGTGAACCAGATAGTGACGTTCATTGTCGTTCCTTAACACTGAGCTGTTCGTGGAGACCTATAGGCAATTTTCGATGCCTACAGGGACTTCTTTTTGCAGGATGACATTAACTAGAATCCATGTAACATGTTCTTTAGTCCATGGACCAACACCGACAGGAAGGATTCACAAAGGAGTCTGCTCAACCTGGATGAAGGTTAGTCTTGTTCTATCTCTTCAAAATTGTGTTTCTTTAAATTTTTGTTTTAATTTATCCAAAGATTCATTTCAGAGATTTACCGCTACATGTCTGCTTACACACAAAGAGCCACCCAGATCCAAATATTATTCCTATGAATTGAGTGTTCCAGTTTGCTCTTTTTTTTAATTGCTAAAGCTAACTAAGATTCTTATATTATTTTGTGAAGAATTAGCATATCAAAGTAATAAATAAATGAAGTCAATGATGATGCTTGTGCCGGACTACGAGATAAAATATCAAGAACCAATGGACGTTTACTATTGTGTTACTAAGAACTTTATAGTGTTATCTAAATAGATTTTGCTCACTATTCTCATCATCTTACATCATTAACAAAAAAACCACTAACAATACTAATTTCAATTTGCACATGGGTGGGTAAAATCAATTTTTGAAAAAAAAACTATTCTGAAAATTACTTAAAAAGTGTTCGACCAATAATTTGTGATATGCCAAATGCCCTCTCCCTGGTGGACTCATCATTGCTTATGTCCGGCACATGGTTAGGCATAGAGAGCATATGTCTGCTTCTTCTCTGTTTCTTTGGCTCATTTCTACTTGTGTTGATTTTCTAATTGTGTTGCTTTTCTACTGAACTTCCCGTTGACTATCCTTTAGTACATATTTTTTGATAGACCTCCGAGCATGTCATACAGATACCAGGCCATAAATATGCTTTTATAATTGGCTAGCATTAGTTACATTACCATAATGGCAAAAGTTTAAGAAATAGGCTTTTATGTCGACCACCTCAAAAATTAAAGACTCGTATATATTATTATGTAGTTGGGTATGAACCAATTTTCAGCATAACAAAGTCAACAACTCAGTTGAATGGCGCCGGTCAACTAACTCTTTATTGAGCTTGCATTTTGGGTATGAACCAATTTTCAGCATAACAATTTTCAAACAAATTAACTAAAGATCTGGTTTATTTCTTTGCATGAGCCTCATCACAACATTTGCTACTTGCTCAATCTGAATCAATCCAGCAAAATATATAGGATTCACATTGACTTGTATTTGGGAAATGTTTGTTGCTTGTTCATTATGCTTATCGACAGGGTCCTCGACAAAATTTATGCAATCTCCTTCCAATGAGACATCAGTCGTCTCTAATGGAGTTGTGGCGATTAGTGAACCATACATAGAACCTCTTGGCACAAAATAACAACAAGATCAAGAGAAGGCAACCAAGCCAAGCAAAAACGCTACAGTGCACAGTTAATGATCAATGGATAGCAAAGCAAAGGGAAAAGAACTCTGGCAAATATATATGAAACACAATGCACAATCAGAAGCTTTGAGATGAAAGGATAATCAAAGGCTTTTTATTTAAAGAAATTAGTGCAAAGACTTAGAAAGGCTATAGCGTCATAAGCGTGGATTTACATACACATCATCAAAATTAACTTTTAGGTATATTCTTGTTATAGTATTTGATTGATCAATAACATTGTATCTACAACAACTCTACTATCGCATAATTGACCCCTACATATAAATTTATTGTTCAAACATTTATAATTACATTCAATAAGTTTATACCAAATCTTTACCTAAATATCCTTATAATTTAAAATAATATTAAAAATTTTACCACGTGCATTGCACGTGCAATACAACTAGTATAATTAAAAGGATAAGTGAGAAACATGATAATTTGTAAGATTTCTTTTTATGATTTAACTTTCTCTTTATCGAATTAAGTTCACATAGAATTCCACTCAAACAGTGGATTAAGCGAAAGGAGTCTAGAACAGCCAAAACTAGCTTTAAAATTAATGAGAAACATAGAAGGGTGACGAAGAGTCAGCTCCTTCGCAATCATATCTGCACAGCCAGGGAGATGCCTTCGATAAGGGGCTGTTTGGAACAAAAAAAAGAGGGGTTTTTTTTGGGTGAAAGCCTGACACTGTGTCAGGCTTTCACCCAAAAAAAACCCCTTTTTTTTTGTTCCAAACCGCACACGATATGCCACATTGCATCGTCTTCTCTTGCTGCACGTCAAATCAAATGTTCCAGTGTGTAGGCTATCAGCACTTTATTTCTTCTACGATGTTGTAATAAACTACATCTCATCTCATCTCATTTCTTTTCTTAATTTTAAGAAGGAACCAATCACAATAAAGGAATCTAAAAAAGGAAAGTCTTTTCCTTTTAAGTCTTTTCCTTATTTTTTTAGCCAACCAAACACAAGAAAAGAACCTCCAATAAGTTTTATTTAAAAATCACTCACATCATCCAATAATATAATGACAACTCATCTCATCTCATTTCCTTTTTACTTTTAAGAAGTGAACCAAACACAAGAAATGGACCAATATTTAAGAAAACATTTCATTTTCTTCCTATTTCCAATTCTTTTAGCGAACCAAACAGCCCCTAAAATAAATCACGACACAACAGGGGATCACAGATCACTATAAAAAAATCACACACGAAAGCTCTCAACCCAAACAAAATCTGAAGTTTTAAGTACGACCATGCAAAAAAAAAAAAAAAACATCGCATACTTCTAATTATGTAACTTTATTCTCAGAGCACCTCTTTTGGTGGCTGTCGTTCGATACAGAATCAATTATAGGCAACCATCCAGCTACTGCTATGTTTTCAATCAGCTGCATCATGACTTTGTATGTATGAAGCAAGTTAGTAAAATCAGGCTTCAAGGGATGGAAAAAAGACAAGATGTTATATGTTTCACAAGAATATGATGGAAACAAAAATTCTTCCTGAGCTAAATATAGACAACACATTCATAGATGTTTCTTGCATACACACCAGAACTCCAAAAGAGGCCAAAAAGAAAACTAAAAGATGCCAATAACACCATTCAGATTGTTTCAACATACAAGAAGTCAAATCTGGAAACAGAGCAAGAGGTAAATCAGATTTCCTACTGAGCACACCAAAACGCTTCCACAAGAAAACCGAAACTTTCCATTCTTTATGCTCCTTGCTTGCTCTGCAGACATAATTTAGATGATAAGTTTGTACGCATAAAATTACCAGATTCAAACTCCCAATACAGAGACTGATGCGGATATTGAAGACAAAAGCAATTGAAAACAAGGCGATGAATCCAATGCAAAAGATACATATTTAGATTGGTTTTGTTACAAGAATAATAAAATTTGAGATATTTTCAGCTCAATATCACATGCAT
>BQKN01067423.1:188210-209068 GCA_022839385.1 Asparagus kiusianus
CCCCCCCCCCCCCCCCCCCCCCCCCCCCCCCCCCCCCGCTACCCCCCTCGCAGCCCCCTCGCACCCTCCTCGCAGCCCCCCCGGTCTCGAACCCCCCCAAACCCCAGCCCTATGATTTGTAGCTTGTTGGATACCCTCAACATCTCAGTCATAGAACTGATGAGAGGAGCTTGTTCGATTCCCTCGACATTTCAGTCCTAGAACTGATGAGAGGAAGAGTGTATATCTCACGGAGATGAGACATATCACTTTCGATTCTTGTTTCCTCTGAGAAACGAGAATTTTGTTGAGATCTTACTCTTGTTATGCAGCAGAAGTGCTGCCGAATTTTTCACTGCGCACAACAAGAGTTTGAAGAAAAGGTGAACAGGTGTTGGATCTGAAGTATGATCGATGGAGGAGATCATCAAGAAGTTGAACCCCGCGGAGATGTCAACTTTGATAAAGCTGATGAAGTTGTCGGCTGGTGAGAGCGCGACAAAACCATCGAAGAAGTTGGAGCTTCCGACCATCGATCTGAAGCTTGATGGACCGGGTACTTACCTGAGCTGCTCACGACGGGTGAGATACACCCTTGCAGGGAGGAACCTGTAGGGTTACTTGACAGGAGAGACGACAGAGCCGGATGAGGACTCGGAGGGAAGAGATGAGTGGAAGTCCACTCATATGTCGGTGTACATCTGGCTCCTCAACTCATTGGTCCAGTCGATCGCTGCCACAGTGGATGGCATTGAGAAGGTGAAGGACGTCTGGGAGAAGTTGAGGAGGACCTATGATGGAGTGGGGAATAACCTGAGGGTGTTCCAGATTAAAGGAGAGATCGACGCCACAGTCCAGGGAGAGAGGACTGTACAGGAGTATGCCACAGAACTGGAGCGCTTGTGGCTAGATTATGATCACTTCTCACCTCGGGCAAGCTGCAAGGACCCGGGATGTAAAGAGTGGGAGGCCTTTCTACAGGAGAGGACTATGGTGTTTCTCAAGGGATTGACATCAGAGTTTGCTCAGCGAATTGCATTGCTGCTAACTCAACCGAAGATTCTCACGCTTGAGGAGGCTGTCTTGGCCATGATCCAAGAGGAGACTCGCATTAGGCTACAGGCGGGGACAGGTGGACTTCCTATGGTGAAGTCAGCACTGACAGCCTCTAGCAACACTGGATCCAGGGGAGAGACTCGGCAGTGCTACAACAGCAGTAAAGTGGATCATCTAAGGCATGCTTGCATCAAGCCACCCAAGGAAGGAGATTCGGATGGACGTGGACAGTTCGGAGGTCGTGGTCGTGACCGTAGGGGTCGACGAGGTGGAAGAGGAGCAGGCAATCGGGCGAATCTGATGGTAGCAGAGGGAGAAGAAAAAGCTGAGGTGGTCTTTACTGAGAAGGATCATGCGCTCCTGGCGATACTCAGGAGGAAGCAGAAAGTAGCGAGGGATGGAGACAGGAGAAGTGGGACTGAGGAGGCATCCACTTCGTTCTTCGCTAGAGGCAACACTGCTACCTATGCTCATCCGACCAAAGGTACTGATGATATACATGCTCTTGCTTCTATATCTCCTGACAAATCACCAAAATGGATAGTCGACTCCAGTGCGTCTCGACATGTGACAGGTAATACGAGTGAGTTCTCATCATATACTCACCTAGCATCACCTGATAGTATTCAAACAGCTGATGGTACATTTCAGCCAGTGGTTGGTAAGGATACAGTCGATTGTACATGTTCTGTAACTTTGTCCAATGTTTTGCATGCTCCTTCCTTTCTCGTCAATCTTTTATCCATTAGTGCTATCATCCTCCAACTAAAATGCATTGTTTTTTTTTATATTCTCAAGGTGATCTTCCAGGAGAAGGGGACAGGACGGAGACTTGGGACTAGCACATGGCGTAGTGGACTGTGGTATCTGGATCGTGAAGGGCTGGATTCAGCGTTGGTGTCAATGGTAGAGAGAGCGGGAGTAAGATCTGAGATGAGTGCTGAGAGTATGTTGATGCTTCATCACCAGCGTTTGGGACACTCATCCTTTAGTGTTTTAAGTAGATTGTATCCATCCTTATTTGAGAAAGCAAATAAACAGAAACTTATATGCGATGCATGTGAGTCTGGAAAGCTCACTAGAAGCTCTTATGTTAGTTCTGGTCATAGGAGTTCTCATGCATTTGACCTGATACATTCAGATGTTTGGGGCCTTGTTCCACAAGTTCTATGAATGGATACAAATATTTTGTTACCTTTATTGATTGTTTCTCTCGCGTTACTTGGTTATATCTAATGAAAAATAAAAATGAAGTGTTTGGTTGCTTTCAAGACTTTCATAGGTATGTTAAGACTCAATACGGAGGAGTGGTGAAGGTATTGAGGTATGATAATGGGACAAAATATACCAACAGAGCGCTTGGGGAATACTTGTCCGCTCAGGGAATACAGCACCAGACGGCATGCACATACACACTAGCCCAGAATGGGGTAGCGGAGAGGAAAAACAGACATCTTTTAGAGGTTGCTAGAAGCATGATGATCTCCATGAATGTCTCAGAAACATTGTGGGGGCAAGTTGTGTTGACTGCAGCGGCGCTGATCAACAGATGCCCTCGAGAATGCTGGATTGGAAGCGTGTGAGACGTTGAAGGGAGATAATGGTGGACTTCTTCCACTAAAGGTGTTTGGCTGTGTGTGTTTTGTGAAGGACAACAGACCATCTGTCGGGAAGCTTGCCCCTAGAACGGTGAAGTGCATCTTTGTGGGATATTCTACTACTCAAAATGGATATGTTCGCTGGAGCTCGGTGGAGAAGAGGCTGTTTGTGAGCATGATGTACACTTTCGAGAACTCAAGCCATATTATACCCGGAAGGTAACCTCACCCGTTGGTGACTCGCCCGATGCTAGAAGTATGAGGCGAGAGGGGGAGAATTGTGAGAGGTAGGTGAACAATGAAGAGAATAATGTGGAGAAATCGATTTCTGTATCGATTCCTTGGGAGGGAGAATTGGCTGAGGAGGAGCAGGAGAATGAAGAAGAGGAGAAGAAGACAAGAGGTGTTAGGCCCACGGTTTAGGGGGAGCTACTAACCTATAGTAGGAAGGGGAAGCAGATTACAGTGACAGTACCTACAGTGCCACTAGTGTTGTCAAGTCTCTTGCCAACGCCTGCCCCGACTCCTGAGACACCTACATCACTACCAGATTCATCCCAAGGTGATAACATTCCTCTCCCCACTCCTCCCACACCAATATCAATACGGAGGACTACTCGTAATAATGCGGGAAATCCTCCTAATGGATATGGATGGGATCTTACCCAGTTTGTATCATATTCTAACATCCATCCTGCACATGGAGCATTCATTGCATCATTGGACTCTGTTACTGTACCTAACAATTGGCAGGTTGCTAAGAAGGACCCAAAGTGAAAAACGGCTATGCACGAAGAGCTAGGGGCTCTTGAGAAGAACCGCACTTGGGAGTTAGTAAAACTACCAAAAAGGAAGAGAGCAGTTCGATGTAAGTGGGTCTTCACTGTGAAGCAGAATCCAGATGGACAGGTTGAGCGTTATAAGGCTCGTCTTGTGGCAAAAGGGTATAGTCAGACGTATGGAATCGACTATGATGAGATTTTTGTACCGGTGGCGAAGATGAGCACTGTTCGGACCTTGATCTCTCTGACAGTAAATGGTGGATGGAAGCTACACCAACTAGATGTGAAGAATACATTTCTTCATGGAGATTTGGTGGAAGAGGTATACATGGAAATACCATCAGGATTCGACACAGATCAGACAGTGGGCAAGGTCTGTAAATTGAAGAAGTCTCTCTATGGCCTGAAGCAATCTCTCTGTGCTTGGTTCGACAGATTCAGGCGGGCTATGATAGGTATGGGATACCGACAGATTAACGCCGATCATACCGTGTTCTTTCGACGGAATGAATATCACATCATCATGCTTGCTGTATATGTGGATGATATGATTATTACAGGGGATGATAAGAAGGAGATTACCAAACTCAAAGTGAGACTGGGTAAGGAATTCGAGGTGAAAGATCTTAGCTTGCTTCGATACTTTCTTGGAATAGAGATAGCTCGAGGAGCGGAAGGGATTGTCCTATCCCAGAGAAAGTATGCACTGGATCTTCTCAAAGAGACAGGGATGTTAGGGTGCAAACCTGTAACTACACCGATCGACCAGAAGTTCAAGCTGGGTGCTGAAGCTGGAGAACCAATTGATCGTGACAGATACCAAAGGCTGGTGGGCAGGTTGATCTATCTAAGTCACACACGTCCCGATATCTCTTTTGCAGTGAGCGCGGTGAGCCGCTACATGCATGATCCGAGGAAGGGTCATATGAACGTTGTGTACCAGATTCTGAGATATTTGAAGAGTGCCCCCGGAAAAGGACTGATATTCAGAAAGAATGGACATGTGAGCATTGAGGGTTACTGTGACTCTGATTGGGCTAGTTGTGCTGATGACAGGAGGTCCACCTCAGGATACTGCATCTTTATAGGAGGTAACTTGATCTCGTGGAAGAGCAAGAAGCAGTCAGTGATGGCGAAATCGACAGCTGAGGCAGAGTATAGAGCTATGGCCTTAGGAGTTGTTGAGTTGCTATGGTTGAAGAGTATGCTGGTGGAGCTGAAGCTGGATCAAGGAGCTAAGATGAAGTTGTGGTGTGATAACAAGTCAGCCATCAGTATCGCCAACAACCCAGTGCAGCATGATAGAACTAAACACATCGAGATCGATAGGTTCTTCATCAAAGAGAAGTTGGATAATGGACTACTGAAGCTAAGTCATGTTTCAACTAAGGACCAGGCAGCAGATTGTCTGACTAAGGGACTTAGCTCAGTAGATATGATTAGAGGATGTGACAAGATGGGCTTAGTGGATATCTTTCGTCCATCTTGAGGAGGAGTGTTGACATATTTATATTATGCAAGGGGTTATTTGTAAGATGTGTTTTGTAGGGCTTATATAAGCCCATATCATCTTATCAATGTGATTAGGGTACAGGACATGGCAATTGCCCAAACTTAAGATCCGAGGACACGCCTGTATGCGTATATTTCTTTAGAATTTATCTACTATGGCTCGTATAATATATGACTAGGTTGTTATTCACATATGACGGGACTTAATTTTAGTAAAAACCATCTATGAAGAAATAGATTTTGTAAAAGGGGCTTCTTAATACTGTATACATGTTCAAGGAGTGTAACAACTTTACATAATCGCAAGTGTCACATGGATGAACAGTGGTATTGTGCCGATATGCCTATCTCCTGAACAAGGTAAGCATCCTACTTAGAATAGGAATATCCTTCCAAATATTTGACCACCTCTTGGTAACAGGTTAAAATCTCCACAATCCTATAGACATTATATCTGAAAATAGCTATTGACACAGGCAACCAACTTCAGCTAACCACACAATTTTACTGAAATCCTCCCTCTCCCATTGGTGGTAATAAGAGAATTAGAGATGATTAACATGTTATCATTTGTAACCGGTGCTATCAGCAAGTTCCAGCTCGTGCTATCTGGAAGTGTAATTCAGGAATTTTAATGTCATATTTTTGGTTCAGGCTCCATAGAAATTCAAACTAATCACCAGTTCCCAATACACATTCTAATCTTGACCAGAACTGGAACACTCTGTTCCTGCTATTAAATAACACATATACCCTAACTCTATTTGGCACTACTTAGGTACACATACTCGTTTGTTGACAAACTATAAAGCAATTGAAAAAGAGAGAAAACTTCGAGAGAGAGTTTGTAGACATGGCTACAAGTGTCCTACTTGTACAAGGTGGGGCACCGGGAAATTCTGTAGAATTTTGACATCAGGACACATCTACATGTGTGAAATTTCCTTTAATATATTTATATTCAACTCATAGGAATACATTAGTTGTTATCCATATCATGATATAAAAATATTATAAAAAAACAGCAGAACAATTAGCTTTGCCATGAGAAGGCATACAGTTCTTATTGATTACATAGTTCTAGATATGAATAAATCGCTATATGACTGTACATGTCCTGCACGAATGGACATGATTATCATGACTAGCGAAGTCCTACATACCATTTTGGCTTTGAGCTAAATATCTCAGGCTACATGAAAGCAGTTTGAATACTCAAGTTACGAATTATATGCTGAGATGCTTTTAAGATTCCCCCCTCCGTGTGTATGTGTACGTTCACATGTTCCCTGTCCCTCTATCTCTCTCAACCATCAGTTAATCATATTCATTGTTTACATTTGCATATAGCATACCTGCTATTGTTGCGAAATATGAAGCCAAATTGTTTAGTTATCAAAGCATGAAGGACATTGTGGTACTAGAGTAGAAGATGAACTCACTGAAACACGATATGAATTGATTGAAATGTATTATCTCCAAGAATATCGAGCACTGAGATAGTGGAAGGTAAATGCAAGAGCTGTTCACTATAATGGCATTAGAGGGAAATTTTTCTTCTTTAGAGAGGAGCATTCTTTACACAAAAAGGTTTGATTAACGCAGGTAATAAAAGTATAAAACCTTACACAATCATCGCTAAAGTTTACAAGAAAAACTGAAAAGTGAAAACTGAAAAGATAATACAAATATGCAGATTGAATTAGGTTGATTAAGAATAACCCCTGCAGTTGGACAATTTGAGGGCTGGGGCTATGGCAAGATAAGCATCTCACAAGACAATGACAAGGCAAGTTAGGAAGGATTGAAGTTGTTCTCGTGCAATTTTACCATAAAAACATGAAACCTCCATAGTTATTTGTAAAACCCAAAGACTTCTAATTTCTAATTGGGGGTAATCTCCAAACTGGCATAAAACAGTAATTGGTTGCCTTGGGTTAGGTAATAGATGTTTCAGCTGAAACAATTGAAAACATGTCTGGCATTGAGACACTACTACGATCCTAAACAAAGTATAAGCAAGTATCAAATTCTACCTTAGTGACATACCAAAGCATTGTTATTGAGGCACACGCCCCAGGCGCGGGGCGCTGCGGGCTGGGACAATTGCGCCCCGCACCAGAGGCGGGGCGCTGCACGCACACGAGGCGCGCGCGCCTCGTATGCGCTTAACACTTGCGTCATGTAATAGACTGTTTTTTTAAATAATATACATATTACATATTTACATCATGTAATAGACTCTTTCTTGCTAGTTGTTAATCCATTCTTCATTTTTTCATGTTTAACCTATAAAAAGGAAATAATAATTAGTAATTTAGTATACTTGTTTGCTAATTGTAACTTTCTTCTCTGATTAGCATGCTAACTAGAAAATTATGAACATGTAAATATGTAATTGTTACCTTCATTCTTCATCTTTTCATGCTAACTAGCAAATAGCAATTAAAAATGCTAACTAGAAAATTATGAACAGTCATGTTTTTTTAATCACTTAATTGTTACTTAAAAATACATATATCATATTTTAAATAAAATACATATTTCTTATTTGTTACTTACTTGTTTTGTTTCATAGATTTTTGCTTATGTTGGAGATTATCTTGCATTGTGATTTATGGAAACTTATGAACTTCTCTATGTTATGCATGCTAATTAAGACTCTATCGTGATTTAGTAGATAAAATTATATTTCTTGGTTTTTTTATGTGACAATTTATAAACATGTTGCTTATATGCTTATTTGTCTTATGTTGGAAAATATTAGTTTGAGTCGTGTGCCTCAATTCAGTGAGGCGCGCGCATCATTGTGCGCCTTGCGCTTGGTGCTCGTAAGAGGCCTTTGCGCCCCGCATTATGCCTTGCGCCTCGTAACCAAAGAACAATACATATGGATATGGAGAAGACCGGACAAGGGAAACAGGTCTAATTCTAGTGACATGACAATTGGTTTTCGATCCCAGAAGGGGCCTCTAGAAGCACATTTACAAATGTAAAGGGATGTAACAAGTACGAGCAGATTTAGATGGACTGTGGAATTAGAGTAATCCAAAAACAGAAGTTTCCTCTGGTAAACTCTGTTGCCCAATATAACGTAAGCAACCTAGACATAGTAATGGCATATAACCACCCCTCACTAGGGACTCATTTTATATAACATAGGATTAACTTTCTATATCAGGTAGCACTTTGAGTTAGTAAAATCGGAATATATTACCACTGTCTTAATAAACTCCATGCGTTTCATTTTATATAAATCTTGATTGCCGAAGTAATTCTCACAGTCCGAAACAATGAGTAGTTCATCACCAAACCTTCAAACGATATATTAATTGATTGAAACCTAAATAAACACTACAATGCACTTCATTAACTACACAATTTCCCCTCTCTAAATGCAAGAAACAAAACATCCAATATACAAGCTGATGCATAACGTATTAAAAATTCAACAAAAAAGAAAATTCTCCTAAACTTGATCTACAAACTTCCGTCAAAATAAAGGAAGCATCGCATACAACAAGATCCCCACAGAATCTCAACAGGTCCTGCCATGAATCATCTAAAAAATTATAATAAATCAAGAAAAAAAGTCCGTACCGAATCTCGATCTTAGGGTTTCACTTAGCCACCATCCTCATAATGAAGTCCTCGTACTTAATCGTTCCATCGGCAGCCACATCCACCTCCCTTATCCACTCATCGAACTCCGCGGGGTCGAGCTTCTCCCCAATGCTGGTCAGCACGTGACGCAGATCCGAGACCGAGACGATTCCCGTAGCGTCCTTATCGAGAACCTTGAACGCATCTCTGAGCTGGCGATCGAAGGGTTCAGGCTTCATGTGCTTCTTCATGAGGTCGAGGAATCGGGGGAAGTCGAAGGGAGCGGTCAGGTTCTCCGCCGCCACGATCTCCTTTAGCTGGGCTTGAGTCGGGTTACCGCCGAGGGATCGCACCAGGAT
Organism: Asparagus kiusianus; assembly: GCA_022839385.1. Taxonomy (NCBI): domain Eukaryota; kingdom Viridiplantae; phylum Streptophyta; class Magnoliopsida; order Asparagales; family Asparagaceae; genus Asparagus; species Asparagus kiusianus. The sequence goes on from BQKN01067423.1 coordinate 197,100, forward strand.
GCCGAGCTCAGAGGGGGCGATGCGGCCGTCTCCGTCGGTATCGAAGAGGGAGAATGCCTCGCGCATCGAGGCGACCTGATCGTCGGTGAGCTCTTTCCCCATTTTCTTTGCCCCTCTTTTTTCTTTTGCTTTTCCGCTCTTTTTTCGGATCTGTTTGATTCTTGGGGAAGGGGGGAGGGGAGCTTGAGGCTGTTTATACTGGGTTTGGGCTTCTTTTGAAAATGTTTTTCTTTTGTTCGTTGGTTTTTTGAATGGGTTAATTTCACATAATCCCTCTCTAAGTATAGGGTTGTTGCACATACTCTTTCCGGACTTTGTTTATCCCACATAACCCATTGAGATGTCTCTCAAATTCCGTGAACATTGATAAATAGTCATGTTGAAAAAAAACTCTCAATAAAATTTTAATTATTTGGAATTTTTTCTCTTAATAAAATTTTAATTATTTTCAAATTACATGGGTTTTCATGAGAAAAGTTCATTGAGGGTGGGTTTTTTTTTTTTTTTTTTTTGGGGGGGGGGGGGTTGTGTGCACCTAAAAAAATTGTTCTTTTTTTTCCTTCCCTTTTTGGGGATTATGTGATATAAACACATGGGAGGGAGGATTATGGTATATAAAAAAAGTTTACGAGGATTATATGCAGCACCCCCCACTGATAAAAGGAGTTAAAGTGAAATTAACCGCTTTGAATGGGCTATCGTTTTTGTCAAACTATGCTTTTAAAAGCATCTTATCCTTATACTATCTTCTGAACTATAGTCTTTAATTTATTTTATTATTCACCTTAATTTTTTAGGAATAATTAAAATATGATGTTAAAATTGATAGCTTTTGGAAGTCAGCGACATACTAATATTTAAATTGAACTAAAGTAGAAATAATTTATTTAATTTTTAAAAATACTCTATTACGCAACTCAAAGCGGCGGAGGGATCAAGATGAAAGATCAATTATTTTGAGAATAGTAATGTTGATGTTCTAATGATCACACAGTCAATTATGTCCGTGTTTGGATGAGTTTGCTGATGATTGAAGAAGGACCGCTTTCTTCCTTGACTTTATATCAGGCTCTTGACTTGGCTATCTGAAAAATCTGCACGTATAGAAAACTCGTGAGAGGGCAGGGTTTGATTCTCCCGTAATACATCTGACGATCAAATTAGCTGATGAACTCAAGTGGGGTAAATAAGAACTGTGGTAATTCTTGTGCATGTGCAGTATGATTTGTTTATTCTCAGAATTTATATCAAAATCTCAGATTAAGATTGGATGCGCCCTCCATAGAAATAGTACTTGTATTTATACTAAAGTGATAAGGGCAAATTGGTCACTTCGGTCGAGAGTAGGAGAGGCGGTGATGAAGTATGGGCTGGCGGCCACGTCAGCACTTGCTTTACAGGTATCATCCAGCGAGTGGAGGGAAGGTCGCTTCGACATTAAATGAGAAGTGACTGGCAGCGTGGTGGTGCCCACGTGGTTCGATGAGTCACGAAGACTATCGGGGCTAGAAGCATAACGGGCCTGACAAGCAATTAATGCGATCTCGACACGTTACAAGCGAGGATAAGCTCAAAGCAGAAATTTGTCTTTTAGCTTCATTGAGAAGTAACACCTTTCGAGTCGACTTCGTAAGGCGTCTGGCAACGGGTCGAATGGGCTCGTGGTGAGTCGTCTTCGATGAAAGGGGGCGACAAACACCACCTTTCGTGTCGACATTGAGATGTGTCGTCTCGTTAAGTCGGCTGAGTTGTCGTCCCTATTCATCCCTGGCTGCCAAGTTGATTGGGGCATAGTGTGTAGAAGTACACTTGTCAGCTATTTGGTATTGAATTGTACTCGAGCAAAAAATAGGAGCACCATAACAAGTAATATTATTATGATTACTTATAATTATATTTAACAACTTTGTTAAGTTATTTTGTTATTTCCAAAAATAGGGTCAATCAGGCATTGAAGTTGCTTTTATAAGTAATTTATAGATGTAACTTATATAAACTATCTGAAATAATGGTTCGTTAGTCATATATCAAAAGTTGTTTACAAACAGTTAAAGTATTTTAGCAAACCGTGCTTAAAGATGATTGTCAAAGATAAAGTCATATATGATATATTAACTAAAAAAAGTAAAAACTGTTTTTGGAAGCATCCAGAAGTTTACTTCCAAAAGTACTATTTTAAAAACAGAAGCAATTTTCAACAAGCATGAATTTGTTTTCACCAAACATTATTATTGGCTGCATCTCAACAAATAGAGCTGGAGCACCGCAAAAAAGTAATTCCAAAATGGGCCTAATGATATTTCAATTTTATTTTGAATTAGAATATAATTGAAGGATGAATTTAATTTAACTAGTAAGATAATGATTATGATGATCTGACGAACAATCGAAAAATAATCTATAATTTGAGGTTATAGTTAAAAATAATTGGATCATTTTCACTATCACAAAAAAATAGTGGATAGATTACTACTTTAATAACAATAATTGATTTGTCCAATGAGTACTTCTGATTTATTCTAAATATAATACTCATCATGTCCCCCATAAATTACTCGTATTTCTAATTTATACTCAAAGAAAAATCATAATTCTTCACTAAATCATACTTTCTTTAAAAGTACGAGTTCGGAAAAATCTTTTCATGGTTAATATTACCCTTAATTTTTTTGAATATTACATTATTATTCTAATCTATTCTAATTATCCTATGTTCTTTGAATTGGTAATTAAATGATTTATCTTATTCATAATGGACTTAACATGTTATTAGATAAAAGAGATGGTTTGATATAATTTAAATCCTTTACTTATTTCAGTTCTCAGAGAAATCTAAAAAACATATGCTAGTCAGTACCTAAAAGTTTTTAGACTTTGTAAAAAATATCCTCCAAAATTTAAATTTTGTTAAAAAAATCCCTGTAAATTTAAAATTTTATTAAAAAGTATTGAAAATTGTAAATTTTACTTATTACAATTCAGTGAGAAATCTGAAAAACACATGCTATCTAGAAACTAAAAGTTTTTTGACTAAATAGAAAATATCTTAAAAGTTTTGAAAATTACAAAAACACTCCTAAAAATTCAAAATTTGTAAAAAACACCTTGAAAATTTCAAATATATAAACACACTAAAAACCTACAAATAACACAAATAACCCCCAAAAAATTATGAAATTTACAATACAAATTGTAAAATAAAACCCTCAAAATCATAAAATTTATTAAAATACTGATAATTTCCAACCTAGTAGTACATTGAAAATATACGAATTACAAATATCCCCTACATAATTTATAGAAAATACTCCTAGAGTTTAAAAAATACAAACAAACACACAAAATTTAAATTTTACAAAAAATACCCTAAGAATTTTAAACTTATTAGTAAATTAAAAACATAGGAATTATAAATAGTCTATAAATAATTTACAATTTATAAAAAGTTTTATAAGTTTAAAAAATTACAAAAAAAACTCTAGAATTCAAAATTTACAAAAAATACAATGAGAATTTCTAACCTATAGACACTAAAATGAATATACAAATTACTAACAACCCCTAAAAAATTAAAAATTTGTAAAAAATATTATACTCCCTTTAAAAGTATAGGTTTAGAAAAAACTTTTCATAGTCAATATTACCCATAACTTTTTTAAAAAGAAATTAATTGAAAATCTATTAAATTTGAAATTTACAAAAAAGCACCCTTTAAGTTTAGTACATTACAAATTACCCATCCAAAGTTTAAAAATTTTCAATGATTTTTTATAATTCCTTGATTTCAATGTAACGTTTAATAGTTTTGTGTACGATAAATGACAAAAATTTTGGGTGTTATTATTTACAAATTTTAAAACTTTTGAAGGTCTTTCTTTTGTAGTTTTTTAAATTTTTATTGTGTTTTCAGTATAATGCATAGATATGTCAATTAATGATGATATTGAAGAGTAAGTCGTTCTTAAGATGTATTAGGCTGTAGTCAAGTGTTCACATCACTATTCGTAGGCAGTATAATTTATATATGTAAAAAATTTTACACAATCTATATAGTCGCTAAAAGGATTTTGACTTTAATGTACTTTTTTTATGAATTATACTTAATGTGAACCCACCATATAATTTTGACTATGGTCATCATAATTTTAATACATTTAATTGATTGACTATATAGTTATTGTTATGATAATTCACCATCTAAAGATAAAAATATCGAGAAACTGTCTTCATAAGCCCAAAAAGCTATGGCCCAAGCCGGTTTAGCGACCCAAAGCCCAGCCAAGAACAAATCAATCGACCCACCGAGCGACGAATCATCTTACCAACGCGAAGTGCGGGATCAGTCGACACCTCATAATCAAGATGACTCCTCAAGAGTCCGTCCGCCTCATAATCGAGACGACTCCTCATGTATTCAGCTCGACCATCTACTCGGTTGTCTCCTCGGCCAGAAGCTCACACGACTATTAAGTCGGCAATTCATAAGGACGACTCGGAAACTAATCTGTCTCTACTGAGAGGATAAAATCTAACTCAGCTCCCTTCAGATATGCATCAATCGACACTACAGTATTGATCGATCCCATCAAGATCTCAACTCTGACAAATCTCAGGCATAAACAGCTTACTCTACTCACAAGTCACTTCCCATATATCACTAAGATATCCCCTCCTGTGCTTGAATGACTTCCTTTCTAATCGCCAGCCGACTTCTGTAAAGCAAAGAATAACTAAACAGGTAGCCTATCTTCCGCCATGCCCCATCTGTTAAAACCCGGGACATGTTGGAGACATCCTCTCCTGGGTTCGAATGACTCCCCCTCCAATTGCCAGCCGGCATCTGTAAAGTAGAGGATGACTAAGCAGTCTATCTACTCACCCCGCCACCGCCCTCCTGTGCATAGTCAAAGCACAATGTTAGGATCTCAGGGGCGAAGGACTATAAAAGGGAGTAAAGAGGGTAAGGTAAAAAAAAGGTCTTCTTCTTCTTCTCTTTTCAATCTTCACTCGACGAAGAGGCTGAACATTCATTGAATTCGGAGAATCATTCATTCCCTCTTGACCAACTTTCTTTCTATTAATAACTCACAAAGAGTACCCCCTGACAGGACCTCAATGGTCCCAGGACACTCCCTCAAACCCTACTCAAGCTCGTCATCTGACTTGATCGTCGGAGGTACCACGAGGGAAACTGACCCCACCCTCTTACGGGTTTGTTCTTCTTCATGCAGGAGAATCGGGAATTCCAATCTAAGGATCGAGCATAAAGTCGGAGGATGAGTCGGCCTCATCTCTCATTGTCTCACTCTTCATCATCCACGAATAACTCTCATCGACTGTGTGATATCAGACATTAACAGTTATTGTTAGGTCTCATGTTATGAGCCTACATCTTCTAATCTTGTTTTGATGATTACAAATAATTTCTAATATTGTTTATCTAGTGTTTATGTTTTCTTATTAAGTATTCTAGACAAATAATGTGTTGGAGGATGGATGGACTAGAGCTTTCACGATCATATCCATTGGAGGATGGAAGGATATAGTGGAATGAAGCCCATGCATACTAGTCAAGATCCAAGTTCAAGCTTCTTCCATGTTTACTAAGACAAGCTACAAATGAAGATCTATCAAGCTTAGGTAAATTAGTTTAGGGTTTATATAATGTATGTTAATTCTATAAGCTCAAACATACACACACACATATATATTTATGATTTTCTCAAATATAGGTGGTTTTATGAAAAATATTATGTTTATGGATTAAAGACTTATTTACACTATTTTCATATCTTATATAAGTCTATAAATCCATTCTAAAGTGTTTCAAAGTTTTTGTTTAAGTCATTTTGGCAAAATCAAGTTTTTAATATGTTCATACTTATGTGATTTTGCAAAATGATGAGATTTTACAAATGAGAGGTGATTTTTGAAAACTAGTTTTTGTAACATATATATTACCATGTCTACAATCATTTCCCAAAGTTTTATAATTTTTAGATTTTATTTGCTATTTTTTATCAAGGTTTAAAAGTCAGATTTTGGACATGCACAGTGTCTGTGCATGTTCATAAGTCGACTTATCAGGGTTAATAAGTCGACTTATGAAATGCTCTAGAAAGTGCATTTTTTCTCTGTTAAGTTGACTTGTTTTAAAGGTAAGTTGACTTGTACTAAGTCGACTTATAAACTGTCTTTCTGCATGTGTTTTTCCTTCTGTCAAGTCGACTTGTGTCATCTGTTAAGTCGACTTATATATAGTCGTTTGCACAGTAACGGCTAGTTTCCAGATTTGATTATTTTAATGTTTTTATGGGATTTTGTTGGTTTCTTGGGCTGGTTTCTTCAAGCCTATAAATACCCCTTTGCATTAACTATTTCCAACTACTCAAGAGAGTTTTAAAAGAGATTAAAAGTTTGTTTAGTTTGTTTTAAGTTTGGGGTTTACTTTTATAAAGAGGAACTTACATCATTTGTTGAGGAGTTCATCTTCAATATTTCATCATCCTCTCTTTGTGTTTATAGAGAAGTTTCCCTAACTCAATTTCCTAGCATTTTTACTCTTATATTTCATATCAATTTAATTGCTAGTTCTTCTTGAGTTAGATTTTATTTATTCTCATTTATCACACACATCCTATTTGAGATTGTAGCATTTCATACAGTATATATTGGATTGTGGATTTGTGATTTGTGAGATTGAGCTTACATTGAGTTCTTACCTATTATAGAGAACATTTTAATGTATTGTGCTTCATTGTGAGATACACTCTGTAATACACTTGTACACCGAGAGGAGTGTGTGGTGAGAGACGGGGTCGTCCCAAGAGGAGTGGGGTAGGTGGTAATGCCTAGAGGTAGGTTATAATTCCTAACACTTGAGGGAGACACGGGCTAGAGACCAACACTTAGAAGGTGTAAAGTGTGATTGAAAGAGTATGGATTGTAAAGTTTTTGGTGAACTAGAAAACCGAATTGTGAGGTGTAAACGTTGTTCGGGTGAGCGTAGAAAACCCGGTTGTGATAGTGGATTTCTCCCCGGGAGTGGGGAACGGAGACGTAGGACGGAAGGTCCGAACTCCGTGATCATCTTTGTGTGTTAGAGTTTGCATTGGCGTATCTTTTGTGTCTATTGCTTAGTCTATTTTATTCGCCATTGCTCATTGTTTACATTGCTCTATCACATTTGTTTTTGCTTATCCTTGCATATAACTCATTATGTATCTCATTGTTAGGATATTGCACTTAGTTTATATTGCTTATTCTTGTCCATATCACATTGTATATCTATCTTGCAAGAATAATTTGTTAATAAGTTTTAATCGACATTAATATCTAATAAGATTAGTAATAACTCTATTCACCCCCCTCTAGGATACTCTCAGTTATATAGACCATAGATTACTTTACTTTCTCACATGAACTAATATTTGACGCTTAATAATTTAAATTATTACTTTCAAATTTAATATAAAGAGAAGCTCTAATAACGTTTATTTATTTACCTATAGGATAATATAATCTCAATTTCTATTTTTTACTTGAGATTTATTCCATAGTTACGCATATCAAAATAGTAACTAAAATAATAATTATTTATGCTTAAATTAGGTTGATTGTAGTTGGTCACTCGCCATAAAATTTTCTTGAAGATGTATATCTTACTTTCTATAACTATCTGCACTATCATATATATTTTATATATTAGTTATTAATTTGACATATTAAATTATTTTTCCTTTTTAGAAATTTCTTCTTTGATTTTTGAATTATGTAATCACTATATCACCATTCTAGCATAGAAATGACCTCACTCTAAATGGTTTCAAGCCAATATTTGAGTTGAACTGAAGTACATACTATTATTACTATGTGTATATATTTTCTTAAGAAAATATGTCAACACTTTTTAAACAGAAGAGAATATTCTAACCTCTGATATTATAAAAACTAAATGTAGCTAATTGAGTGATTAACAAAAGAGAACTTATATCAGAATAGCGTGAATAATAAGATAAAGATAAAAGATAATGACATTATCAACAGTACTACCAATAGCAAACTATAATATAAAAGTTAACCTGTTTTTTGGAGCCAACTACTTGACATAAGCATCGAGGTTTCCATATATATATTTTACAAATTATTAAAAAGGATCATATAATTTTATATAATAAAATTGATTTAATACTAAATAGTAATATCATTGTAATAATATCGTTATTAGAAAAAATTGTTCATGAACCAGTATATTCTTTACGATATATAAGTTATGCACTCTAAATTCTTGTGTCTTTTATAGAGACAAAAAGTATGAGTACGAGCCTCTAACATTTTGCTCTCACAACAGTAAAATTTACTTAGTAGATGTGGATATTCCAGATGAGTTATATATCCTATATACAATACAATTGCTCTAGGCAAGTGGGTCATAATAGCATTTTTCATTCACATTGTTTGGGGTAAAATTTGATAGGGGCCTTGCATCAAAGGAAAAAGGAATTTTTATATTTAGAGCACATATCGAAATATATCACAATCTCCCTACTCTATTTTCGCAAGAAAATAATTCTTCATACTTTCAGTGTTACCTCTATAATATGGAGAATGAGCTATAAAATTGAATGATAATATTAGATAATATAATTATGAGTGAAACTACAACTAAAAGTTAATGTGAATATGAATCAAACCACAATTAAAAGTTTAATGGACATATCGCAAGTAAATTCATATGCAAAATTCATTTGCGAATCGAATGATCACCCATCTTTTGAAGACTTCAAGATACTAATAAACAGATATGTTATACTAAATCAATATGTTTATAACTCATAAATAGTAGATCATGTGGCAACAATCTGGATTGAAGGAAACAATGATAATATTTTATTGAAGAGAGAGATTATTGAGTTGATGATCAATCCCAAAAAAACTTTATTTTCTCTTTATTTTTATTAATTTAAATAATCATGATATTTAACCAAAAAACTTTATTTTCTTTTTTATTTTTATTTTATTTTTGTTAATTTAAATAATCATGATACTTAACCACGTACATTGCACGCTCATCTCTACTAGTCATACTCCCTTTAAAAGTATAAGTTCGGGAAAAATTTTCAATAGACAAAAAATACCCTTAGAATTCAAATATTATTCTATTAAGTAAGAGTAAGTTGATAAATTGATGAATTCTTATTGGATATACATAGTATGATGATAAGGATATAGTTTAAATTGAAATATAAATCTAAATAAAAGTATTAAATATTAAATTTATAAATGTCTATAAAATGAAGGGTGTATATACAAAAACAAATAAATTAACGAGACAAATAATATTTACCCCAAAGGTCGAACCCGGGAACAACGTCGACCTACAAATGTTCTTAATGTGGATAGAGTATTTACGAAATCCACCAAATAAATTAAAGAGACGAAAGTCATTCTCAAAATTATAAAAAAATTAAGGAAAACAAAAATCATACCCCCTTTAAAAACATGAGTTCGGAAAAAGCTTTTCATAGTCAAAATTATCATGTACTATTTAAAATATTTAATTTAAATTATAATCTATCCTAATCATACTTATATTGTATCCTAATACCCCATGAACTATCTATAGCTTAACAATTTAAATAAAATTAATAAAATATATGAAATAGCTTCGTAGTATCAGCTTATTACATGAAGTATTACAAAAAAGCAAAAAGTTTTAAAAATTAGACAAAATACTCAAAAGTTTAAAATTGCACGGAAAAAGCTAAAAATTTAGAACTTGGCAAAGAAAAGAATAAGTGTGTGATATTCTGTCATTAAGATATATAAATATAACTTATAATTTAAGGTTTACTATCCCTTTTCAAAATCTAAAAATAGTCAAGTTGATACTGGTAAAAATAGTAATAATAACAAATTAAAATATCCACTTAAAGAATAAAATATTTTAAAAATATATAATAGATTAAAAATTAATTTTATTGTATAAATTAAAGTAACTTCATATAGTTTTACCAATATGTTAGAGCAGTAAAAAATGTTAGACCCTAAAGGGGGGTGATTAGGGTCTTATGCTAATCTAATCCCGATTAAATACCAATTAAAACTAATTAATAAATTATCCTAGCAAGTATGAAATATAACATGATATGTGAGCTAGGATAAGTAATATGAACAATGAGATATATCTTATATGATAAAAATATATGCAAGGACATATAAACTAACACAAGGATGATATAATCAAACTACAAATGTGATAGGGCAAAATATACAAGAGTAATAGGTAATTGGTGATATAAGATAAATGCATAAGCAAATGCGCCAATGACAAACTCAAACACACTCAAATGATTACGGAGTTCGGACCTTCTGTCCTACGTCTCCACTCCCCACTCTCGGGGAGAAATCCACTATCACAATCCGGTTTGGAAGCCGGAACTTCTACACACTCGGTTTTCTAGCTAACCGAAAAACTCTACAACTCACACTCTTGTAAACCCACTCTACACCCTCATAAGTGTTGGACCTAGCTGTGTCTCCCTCAAGTGCTTGGTTACAACCTCTCCCTAGGTTCGTCAACCGACGCCACTCCTCTTAGGACGATCCCCGACTCTCACCACACACTCCTCTCGGTGTACAAGTGTATTACAAAGTGTATCTCATAATAAGTACAAATACAATAAATGATTGTTCTCTAATATGGATGAGAACACAATGAAAGCTCACACTCAATTGTTACAACTCTCACCAACCTAAATATACTATGTATGAAAATACAATAAGCTCATGTGGGTGTGTAAACAATGAGTGAAATAAAATCTAACTCAAATAGCAAACTAGCAATAATAAGAATATGAAAATCAATAATAAAATTGCTAGAGAAAGGAGTTAGAAAACTTCTCTATAAACACAAAGAGAGGATGAGAAGATATTAAAGATGAACTCCTCAACAGATAATGCAAGCTCCTCTTTGTAAAAGAAAACCCTAAAAAACAAACTAAAACAAACTGTAAAACCCTCTTAAACTTGTTTAAAACTTTCTCCTTGGTTACTGATAGAAGAGGGGTTGAGGGGTTTATATAGGAAGAGAAACCAACAGCCAAAACCCCAAACAAAACAACAAAAATCCTAGAAAATCAGGAATACGATTCTGTACCAAAAATAGCCGTTGGGCTACCGGCGGTCGACCGTGAAATTCTCGCGGTCGACCGTGAGGCATTTTTGAACCTCAGAAAATTTCCAGAGAGTTCGACGGTCAACCGTGGCGGTCGACCGTGAGAATTTTCAGCTTGATGGTCGACCGTGGTAGTCGACCGCGAAAGTTTCTGCTACATCCTGAGGGAAAAACAAGGGCGCAGTCGACCATGAACTGATATATGAAATTTTCAGGTTTGGAAATAGTTTGCTGATTTTAAAACACTGTTTAAAAATATCAAATAAATTTCAAAAATTATGAAACTTTGGAAAATGATTGTAGACATGATAATACACATGCTACAAAAATTGGTTTTCTAAAAGGACTTCCCAAATGAGAAATATCATTATTTTGCAAAATAGTCCAAAACAAGAAAATATAAACATATGAATTTTGACATTTTGGCTAAACCATGTTTTGAAACTTTACAAAATGATTTTGTAGACTTGAAGAAAGATGTAAACTATTGTTATGAAGTCTATAAACTAAAAATATAATATTTTCGCAAATACACTCGAAAATGAAACATATGTGTAAAACCCCGAATAATTTCTATAATATATATATATATATATATATATGTGAATTTATGATAGTAAATAATTCCCGTATGATGAATAATCATAAATATATGCATAGGTATATCAGATGAATGGTTTTATCAGTGTTTGGGAACCCAGCAGGTATTTACAAGTGAGAGAAATCGAGTGAGTTAGCGATCAGCAGGAAAAATGCCCTTAACAAGCATTTTTGTGCTGATCGGTCGACCGAC
>BQKN01067423.1:224126-241429 GCA_022839385.1 Asparagus kiusianus
ACAAAGTAATGACTCAGCTGGTAATATTGTTAATGGCAAACGACAACATAAAGTTGATCTATTTTGTGGAGCCCTGCTATTGGCCTTTAAGCATGAAGGTTGGTGTATATACTTTATAGTTTATTAAAAAGGGTGATATAACATTATATATTAGTTTATTAAATATTTATATTTGTGCTAGGGAAAATTCTTCATGAACTGGTATGTTCTTCACTATATAAGCTACGCACTCCAAAGTCTTGTGTGTGTTGTGGATCCAAAAAGTTTGAACACGAGCCTCCAACATTTTGTTGTCACAACGGTGAAATCCACCTAGCAGATGTTAATATTCCTAATGAATTATATGACCTTTATACAATGCAATCACCAGAGGTAATTGAGTTTCGATGCCACACCAGAATGTGCAACAATATTTTCTCATTCACATCGTTTGGGGCAAGATTTGATAAAGAGCTCGCATCAAATAGAAAAGGAGTTTTCATATTTAAAGCACAGGGCCAAATATATCATAATCTTCCTGCTCTAATTCCAAAGGAAAATAAGCCTTCATACTTTCAATTTTACTTCTATGAAACAGAGAATGAGTTAAAAAATCGTTTGGGAATACTACATAATGCAAATATTAGTGAGCTCACGACTAAGAGCTTGATGGATATGTTGAAAGGAAACCCATATTCAAAGTTCCTTCGTAAATTGAATGACTATCAATCTTTTGAATAATTTAAAATACTAATAAATAGTGACATTGCACTAGATCAACGTGTTTACAACTCACCAACAGCAGATCAGGTGGCTGCTATCTGGGTTGAAAGAAATAATGACAATGCACTATTTGAAAGAGAGATAGTTGTTCATGCACACTCAGGAGGAAGACATCAAGTGAAACACTATTTTGGTTGTTACGATCCGCTACAGTATCCCTTACTCTTTCCTAATGGAGAGGTTGGATGGCATCAAAATATTAAAAGAAGGGATAAAAGAGAAATCAGAGCTTATAATTAACAAAGAACTATAATACCGATTTCAGTAGCCCCACCGACCTTCACATCTGCAGAAGACATATTTATTCGAGAAAGTGAAGGTAATTTTTAATTCACAATTCTTAGTAATATTATTATGTATGAACATAGTTTAACGCACAAATTTACAGGCGTTAAGGCACCAAAACCCGAAAAAGTATCATGCCAAGATTATTATTGTCATAAGCTCCAGATAAGAGACTCTCGACAATCTATTTTACTTACATCAGCGGGTCGTTTATTCCATTAATATGTTGTTGATATGTACATAAAGCTTGAAACAACAAGACTTGATTACTTTAGAAATAAACAATCAGAAATCAGAGCAGAGTTATTCTAAGGCATTGTTGATAGTGTAGCAGCCAGCGAAGCAAATGCATGCCGAGTGGGCAAGAGAATAATGCTTCCATCGTCATTCATAGGTGGTCCTAGAGACATGCGTCGTAGATATCTTGATGCAATGTCATTAGTACAATGATTTGGAAAGCCAGATCTTTTTATAACAATAACATGTAATCCAGAATGGGAAGAGATCACTGAGCAACTACATCCAGGTCAGAACCATAATGACAGGCCGGATCTAACCTCAAGGATATTTCGAGCAAAGCTCCAAGACTTGAAAGACCAACTCTTTAAGAAGGAGATCTTTGGGAAAGTTATCGCACATGTTCACGTTATTGAGTTTCAAAAAAGAGGGCTACCACATGCACATATCTTAATAATTCTAAGTGGAGATCACAAGATCACATCATCGAATCAGTATGATAAGTATGTATCTGCAGAAATTCGAGACCAATCCAAACACCCGATCCTCTATGAATTGGTAAAAAAACATATGATGCACGGACCTTGTAGGGAGTTAAACATGAAGAACAGTTGCATGCAAAATTGAGAGTGCAAATATCACTATCCTCGAGAATTTAGCTCACAATCATTGCAAGCAAAAGATGCTTACCCAATTTATAAGAGGAGGAAAGATAACAAGACAATGTTGGTCCGCAATAAAGTCCTTAATAATCAGTGGGTTGTACCTTACAATCCATATTTGTTGACGCGTTATAATTGTCACATTAATGTTGAAATATACTCAGGAATTAAAGCAGTGAAGTACCTTTATAAATACATATACAAGGGTCATGATAAAGTGACAGTAAACATTAAATATAATGAAGGAGGAAGACTTGTGAATATAATAAAAAATTTTCAAGATGCAAGATGAGTATCGGCTCAAGAAGCTTTGTAGAGAATATATGAATTCTATCTTAATAAGGTCTACCCAGCTGTCATCAACTTACAACTACACTTGCCGAATCAACATTTTGTTTCCTATTGGGAAAATCAAGACCTATCGAAGCTCATTCGCTGGGACCATGTCTCCAAGACAATGCTTACAGAATTTTTTACCCTGTGTTCAAAAATTAAAGAATCAAACAAATCAAAACCAGAAAAAGACCAAGAAAAAGAGTTATTATATTGTGAACTTCCCGAATATTATGTTTGGGATTCAATGACAAAATGTTGGAGTCCATAAAAACAAAGACAGGTCATAGGCCGTATAAATGGTGCTAATCCAATTGAAGGGGAAATATATTACTTACGGCTTTTACTTACATCAGATACCCCACCTCATTTGACTATGGATGGAATTCAATACACATCATTCAAACAATCAGCCCAGAAATTAGGTTTATTGGAATCAGATAATAGCATCAGAGAATGCTTAGACAAAGTCGTCATCTTTCAAATGCCAGCAACCCTTCGCCATTTGTTTGTAACCATACTTGTTCACTGTGAGCCCGTAGATGTTAATAAATTATGGGATCGATACCTTGACTCATTATCTGAAGACTTCTCAAGGAAACCTGGTGCTACAAGAGTTTCGATGATAAATGACATCCTCTGCAACATTAAATTCTTCTTAGACAGCATGGGAAAGGATATCAATAAATTTGATTTACCGCCTATTCACCATAACCCTAATTCAGAAGGAATTTCATACCCTAGAGAAATTCAAGATGAACTCAATGTACAAATTCCACTTGAAGACCTTAATGCTGAATCAACACTCAATTATGAACAATATAATGCATATACTTCCGTGCTATCACACGTTCAGGCAACTAAAAGTGGGATTTTCTTTATTGATGGGCCAGGAGGTACCGGGAAGACATTCTTATACCGTGCTTTACTTGCTAAAGTAAGATCAAAAGGGATGATAGCTCTTGCTACAGCGACATCAGGCGTAGCAGCTGTAATAATACCTGGAGGCCGAACAGCACATTCCAGATTTAAGATAAAAATACCAACAACAGAATCATCTATGTGTAGCATATCCAAGCAAGATGGAACCTCAAAACTGATTAAGATAGCTAGATTAATAATTTGGGATGAAGCTGCAATGGCTAAACGCGTTACAATTGAAACATTAGATAGAACATTAAGGGATATAATGGATCAAGATGCACCATTTGGCGACAAAGTAATTATTTTTTGTGGGGATTTCAGATAAGTTTTACCAGTAGTACCCCGCGCAACAAGATCACAAACTGTTAGAGAAAGTTTAGTAAGCTCATATTTGTGGAGAAAAATAGAAAAGTTGAAGCTATCAAAGAATATGAGAGCAAAGACAGATTCAACATTTAGCGACTTCCTTCTTAGAGTTGGGAATGGAGATGAAATGATGGTGGCTGATGACCTAATAGCATTGCCCACATCTATTTTGATCAAGAATCAAAGTGATAATTTACCAGAAGATTGCCTCATAAAATCAATTTTTTCCATCTTTATATGAGAACTTCCAATCCATTGACTATATGAAAGATCAAGCAATCTTGGCAACAAAAAATAAATATGTCGACATGCTAAATGATAGAATCATAAAATAATTTCCAGGTGAAGGAAAAGAATTCTACAACTTTGACGAAGCAGTTGATGACACAAATCATCACTACCAGCAAGAGTTCCTAAACACGTTGCTACCAAATGGACTACCACCCTACAAGCTGGCATTAAAGAAACATTATCCTATTAGTTTATTAAGGAATCTAGATTCGACTAATGGGCTATGCAACGGAACACGAATGGTATGTCAAGATTTTAATAGTAATATAATTCATGCTAAGATCACAATAGGACAACATGCTGGGAAAGAAGTTTTCTTGCCAAGAATACCGTTATCTCAGCAGAAGATGAGGGGTTCCCCTTCAAGTTCAAACAAAAACAATTTCCGATACGGCTATGTTTTGCAATGACACTCAATAAATCACAAGGACAAACAATTCCTCATGTAGGCATCTATCTACCTCAACACGTTTTCTCTCATGGACAACTCTATGTTTCTTTATCACGAGGGACTTCAATGACAACAACCAAAGTCCTTATAATATCGGTCGAAAAATTTAAAGAAGATGAAAGATACACAAAAAATCTGATATACAAGGAAGTCCTCCAACCAACAGACGTGTATTAAACTTCAAAATCACAATAGCTATTCTAAAGGTAATTAATTTCTCAGAATAATTACGTTTGTTCATTCTTGTTGATTCCTATAATTTATAATTTTCAATGTTGTATAACTTTTTTCCTTTAGCATTCACTTAATTTTTTTCCCCACTGAGACTATATTATGAGTTATTAATATTCAAAACCTTATGAGGAACAATAATTAATAAATTAATTTTCTAAGCTATAGTATATTCTATAATATTGGTCAAAACTAACATGTATATTTTAATCAAATTAACAGAAAATATGACTACCAGTACTGAAGGACAAACTCAGCACATCCAAATAAGTCAGCTCAAGAAGTTTTAGAAAGAATGGACCATTCATATTATCATACTTCGAAGTGCAGAGGCCACTTACAAAAATGCAAAAGGATCAGGGAAATTACTAAAGCTAATTCTCGCTGACGCTCAGGTAAAATAAATTTATTCTTTGTATTATATTTCTTGCACAATGTCACGTTTGATCATATGAATATTGCTAAACCTATTTATATATTCGGTAATTTCATTAAAACCCCAACAACTTTCAGAATGACTTTCTATGTTGTTTTTCTGTTCACATATAACTAATTAAAATATAATATATAGCTTACTATTAATTAATTATATTTTCCATCAATTGATCTCTTGTCTTAATAATATTTGTAGGGTAACAAAATACAAGGAGTAATGTACGGAGAGACTATCAAAAAGTTTATAGATATGCTTAAAAAATCATATTATTTTCATTTCAAATGGAGAAGTGAAAGGAATAAACCCAGCTTTTCCAAGTATCCACAAGTCACTTGAATTAGTATTAACAAAAGACGTATCGATCAAAGAAGCACCAACATGATTCCACTTGGAGAACATATTTAACAACTTTGTCACATTTGAAGAAGCATTTTCCATGAAAGATGCAATAAAAATTAGTAAGTACTTATAAATTTCTTACTTTAATCTTCAATACAAAATGAGACATTAATCTACAGAATCATAATTACAGAATCATAATCTTTTTATCAAATCACTTGCAGATATTCTTGCAATAACAACTAATATGAAGCCGATGATCAACTATATTACAAGACACAACAAACCAGACACTAGGAGGGAGATCACGCTTATGGATATAAGGTATATTCATGTTACTTATTTCCAATATCATAAGAAAAAAAGATTAACGTTCTTTCTTTTTTTATATGCAATGAAATGCCAATGCGTGCAACTTTATTTGGAGATTTAGCTACAAATGAATGATCAATTCTTGAAGCAGAAATCAAATATAAGCCTCTAATAGCATTATCATATTTTAAAATCTCTATATATCAAGGTACATAAATTATTGCTAAAATTCTTATTAAAGATAGCTAAACATAAAATTAATCCTATAATTTTCTCATTTTTGCAGGGGATACAAGCATATCATCGCAAATTATTTCAACATTATGTATCAACCTAAAAATAGAACTAGCTAGCGAATTAAGGGAATGATAAACAGAACAAGCATACTTTCATATAACCCAATAATCAAATAGTATTATATTTTAATCTAATATGCAGGTTTCAATTGGAAGAAGCCGCAAAAGCAAAAGGATCTCCATCGAAGCTTTTTAAAAATGCCACGGAAATTCATATTAGTGATATTATGCATACGTTACAGAATTCGATACAGGTACAATATTATATACATATTCTTATCTACAAATTTAAATCTAACTAAACTTTGTTAATATACAGGCACGATATTACACATTTAAGACAAAGATAACTACTATTTTAAATAGGCTCGAGCCATGGTTCTATGCTTGCAAAGGCTGTGACAAGAAGGTTGATAAAGATGTTAGTAAAGAGTGTCTGAATGACAAATGTCGCAGAATCATTGATGACCCAGTACCAATGTTAAGTAATATATCTTTTTTATGACATGAACAAATTAAAATACAATACTAACTGTCTTTAGAAATTAACAATAAAAAAATATAGGTACTTAGTTAAGATTCTCGTGGAAAATGGCACGGATAATGCAAGAGTAACACTCTTTGACGTAGCAGAAACTCTTATTGGATGCAAAGCAGAAAAATTCATTACATAAAAGAAAGAGGCAATTCCTAACTCTATTCAAGTAGTAAATTAGAAAATAAACAAATTCATAAGTATTAATATAACATTTGTTCTCATTTTAATAGAAAAATAATTAGAGTCCATATTTCCAAAATTTTGTTTTGAACATCGGAAAAGCATTCAAATTCCTGGTGAAGTTAGATGAAAAGACAAAAGATGAACGAGGCGAAGGCAAATATAATAGCACAAGAAATTCAAATCCAGCCTAATATTACAATCGACGTAGATGATGAAGATGCTACTCTAGAGTTTTCCAGAAAAAAGATAAAGGTGAAGAAAGATTGATCTTGGTTCAATTAGAAATTTTCAAGAACAATATTTTTTAATCATTTTATATAACAACTTAATTTTTGATTACACTTATGAATTTTTATAAGGCATTTTCATGCAAAGTTGTTAGTAGTTTTGTATGCTTATGTGATTGCTTACATCACATAAAATTACTCTTTGATATTTAACCATTTTACTATATTTCATTATTGACTATGGATATGATCCCGCATTTCGTGAGAGGCAATCGATAAAAAGCTACTTTTATTGATCCTGTGAATGGATATATTGTCAGCTAGACGTAAAATACTCTTCCTGATAACTAGCACAGCAAGTGATCTAACATTTATGATATAAAGGTGGCCTCTTTAACCAATTAACAAAGAATTACTGTTGTAAACTTCAATATTCAAAAGTTCATGTTAGGTGTTGGTGGTGGTTGATCAATTTAAAATTCTTAGAAGAAAATGAATTTACAAGTTTGTAGTAAATCAAACAATTATCTTAGCTTTTTGAGTCAAAAAATATTTGACTAAACTTAAATTTTTGAAATATTTTCTTCATTACTATAACTACAATTCATAATAACAATTACAATATCTCAGTTACATATATTCATCCAAGTTTATCTTAAAATCCATTATATTTATTTTTATTAATATTTAAATAAAATACTAATAAATCTTATAATAATTCAATTATACATATTTGAACTCAAGATAAATCTTACTTATTTAAAGTAATAAAATAAATATAAAGAAAATATTTTTTTGATATTTAACCACATACATTGCACGTGCATCTTAACTAGTATATAAAAAATCATGAGCGGCCTCTTAATTACTTGTCTTTTTTAATAACGAGGAAGATCCTAAGATATATAAAAAACTATTTTGAAATTTGAAAGTGTGGCCCGCTTAAGTTGAGTGATGGCAAGTCCTGTTGGGGCTCGCTTTTGTGCCGCTGTGACGAGGATGCCCTTGTATATTTTGGCTTTGTTTTGATAAAGAGTTGAGAGTTACTCAGCTAGAGTTGACTGGCAACTTCCTTGTCACAGGTTTAATTTCAAATAACACGGACTGGGTACAATTTTTGGGTAAACCGGAATGGTGCGGTTCAAAATCTACTCCTTTACACGCAAAGATTGAATTTCAAAGAATAATTGTTCATATTATAATAAAAAATATAACATAAACAGTAAATCAATTCTGATCACGTGCACCCGAAGATGTTGTTTATGATACAATAATTTATTGTAGCATCATAAAATGTAAATCAAACCTGCTCCTCCGTACTTGAAAATATTATTTATGCTATAGTAATTTACTGTATCATAAAAAGTAAAGCAAATCAAATGTATTAAAACTTTGATCAAAAACTTTGATCATGCTTTAAGTATATAAGAGTAGATATGATTTCTAAATCAAATATATTAAAAACTTGAAAAGTTCTTTAAAAAAGATGATCATATATAATTTCTAATTTTAAGCATGTAATAATTAAATTAAATATATTAAATTTAAAAGGATGCAAGTTTAAAATACAACGTATAAAAACATAGGGGCCGTTGCACGGGTGCACACTAGTTACATAGAAATGTAAAATTTTCAAGGTCAGAGGAAAGCACAAGGCCCAACACAAAAGCTATTTCCATGTTGGTAGGAGTGCAGAGAATCCACTACTTATAAACTAAAGGAGAACAACAAAAAAGTTTTGATGATCCTAGGTGGACAAATCAAAAGGAGTCAGTCATCCCCTCAAAAGGAGTCACGTCATTATTTCCCCTCTCTTCTAATACCTCCCTTCCCACATCTCTCCTATTGCCTCCCTCTCCTACTACACACGTTCTTCCCCCTAATCGATTTCAAAATTCAAAAAACCCCCCTCTCCAGATCCCCCTGTAAACCCATAAGTTTCTCCCCTAAATAACTTTCCCAGAAGTTTCTTCGTCTCCTCCCCTTTCCTTTTCCATGATTCCATCAAACAAACCATAAACATTCTTTCCCTCTCCCTCATTGTAAGTTCAAATCATACCAGCGAGGCGACGAGGATGCCACCCCCGACTCCGACTTCATCCTCGAAACCGTCAGGAGCGACGATGACAACAGCGATGGCTTCAACCCCGACAACATCTACGATGCTGACAAAAGCATGGTAGATTTCTGTGATAGTTTTCTTCGAATCGAAAGGTAATTTCTCACAGAGTCTAGGTTTATTCAACCGATGTCTATAAAAATCGCTTTTTTTTTCTTCGAATCGTTTTCTTCATCTGCCTCTGTTGCAGTTAAAAAAGAGATAGGGACTCATCTTCGCCCTTTCCTCTTTCCCTAGCCTTAATACTTACCCTTTGTTTTTCCCAAATCATCGTCCTTTCTCAGATTCCAATCTCAAACCCTTTGCAAGATTAAATCTTAGAAGTTCAGTACAGTGTGTCAGCAGCAGAGCACCTCGTCTTGATTCAGGTATCATAAATAAACTCTTATCCTCATCGAGCCATTGTTTTTGATTGATTTCTCCAATTGTTGAGGGTTTTGATTTCTGGGTTTTGTCCAAATTGTGCTTAAAGGGGGGCATTTGTAGGTAATTGAACCCTAAAACATGAAATCAAAAGTTATCGCAAGGAACAAAATTGATGCTCAGTTCTTGATCAAGTTAACTTTGAGAAATAGAGTTTTCTTTTTTTTTCTGGTTTATTTTGTTAATTAGATATGAACGTTGATCCCTACAACAGATTTTGTCAACATTCTTTTTCACAAAATAGGATTTTTCTTCATCAGAATCATGTTGCCTATACATTGAGTTATTGAGGATTGTTGGTCATAAATAAACTCAATGTATAGGCTTAGATATTTAAAAAAAATACCTGTTTTGGGATTGCTGAGATTTTTGTGTTATTTTGTAATTGTGCAGTTTGATATTTTTCTTTGCAATTAAGATTTGTGCAAAAATTAGTTCTTTAGTGTGATTCACATATGCACCCATGGAATATGTCATGAGAATTAACTCTCTGATATTTATTTGATTGATGAGAGGAATATTTCCACCTTTGAAGTTTGATTTCTGGTGGATTTCGAACAATATGCTAAATATTTCGAATGTGAACGCTTTCCTATCAGCTACGCGGAAGTTCAAAGCAAGTGGGGGCCACCCACGTTCTCACGAGCACGAAACCACGTGAATGGCTAAGATACCATAAGAGCCAACGGTTTTTGAGGGGAACTTGTGATTAGCTCCCCTTTTTTTTAGACAAGGCCCACTTGAAACAAGAATTGCAGCTATATATAAACCCTATTAATTGGCCTAGGGTAGTGTGCGAAGTGAGGGAAGCGGAGAAAGATAGAAGGCGGCTGTGTGCAAGATTGAGAGGGGAAATCATTTTCGGCTGGGCTTGGAAAATCAAAACGCACAGAAGAGAAAGCAAAGGATGGCGTTGTGCAAGGGTTTTTGTTTTGCGGCTGCAGTTGTTTGGGCAGAGCTTTTGGCTGCAGTGGTTTTTCCTTTGAGAGGTTTTGTGCATCCCCTTTGAGAGAGTATTTGTGTGAGGGATCTGAGAGTTTGTTAGAGGGTTTAGGTTATGAGATTGTAAACCCTAGTTATATCTCTCCCTCTAATAGTAGATCTCCCCCTCCTTGCCCTGTGGACGTAGGCAGTTTGCCAAACCACGTAAAATTGATTTGTTTGTGTTTGTGGCCATTGCAATAGTTTTCAGGATCCCTCGACAAGTCAGTCCTAGAACTGATGAGAG
Organism: Asparagus kiusianus; assembly: GCA_022839385.1. Lineage (NCBI taxonomy): Eukaryota > Viridiplantae > Streptophyta > Magnoliopsida > Asparagales > Asparagaceae > Asparagus > Asparagus kiusianus. The sequence goes on from BQKN01067423.1 coordinate 234,770, forward strand.
GAAGAGCCGATATCTCACTTTGTTGAGATATTCACTTCAGATTCTTATTTCCTTGGTGAGACGGTAATTCTTATTGGGATCTTTCTCTCTTATTGTGCACCAAAAACTCTGCCGAAATTTCCGCTACGTACAACAAGTGGTATCAGAGTTTGGGCTACGCTTGGGCTATTTGGAGGAGTAGATCGATTTGAAAGCTCGTCTAGGGTTTTGTTTGGTGATAAAGGTGGGATCTTTTTGGTAAAGACTCTATCTTTTTAGTTTTGGATCTATTCTTTGTTCGTTGGTGCGTTGAGAAAGATGTCGGGAAAAGAAGGTGCTTCGGGTGTCGAGGGTGGTGCTTCTGGCGTGAAGACCATTCAGAGTTTGAATATCCACTCTATGAAGATAGATGTGGAGAAGTTTAATGGCACAAACAACTTTGGATTATGGAGATGCGAGGTTTTGGATGCGCTGAACGCGCAGAATTTGGAGGATACCTTGGAGTTAGATGGTAAGGCAGATGAGATTGAAGAGAAGGTTTGGAAGAAGATGAATCGAACGACGTGTGGTGTGATTAGATCTTGTTTGACTCAAGATCTAAAATATGATGTGATGAATGAGACTTCTACGAAGAAGATTTGGGAGATTCTCAAAAGCAAGTATCTGACAAAGAGTGTTGAGAATCACTTGTATTTGAAGAGGAGGCTTTATCGTTTCCAATTGAAGAAGGAAACCTTAATTAGAGATCACATGAACACCTACACAAAGCTTCTTGCAGATTTGGCAAATGTGGATGTCATGATTGAAGATGAGGACAAGGCGTTGCTGTTGTTGAGTTTCTTGCATGACGTGGAATATGAGACCTTCGTTCTTACTCTGATTAATGGGAAGACATCTCTTTCGTATAGTGAGGTCAATGCTGCACTGGTGAATTATCAACTTCGGAAGAAGGATAAGGAGACTTCTACTGAGTCGGTAGCAGAGGCGTTGGCCGCAAGAGGGAAGGGTCCAAACCGAAAGAATTGGAAGTCACAGTTTAGAGTAGGACATCCTACAATTGGAAAAAATCAGTGTGCTTGGTGCAAGGAGACTGGTCATTGGAAGAAAGACTACCCAAAGCTCGACGAATGGATGAAGAATAAGCAGAAGGGAAAAGGGAAGCAACCATCATCAGAAGCAAACATCATATCGGATGGTAATATTTCTGACTCTTCTATGTATTCGCTTTCTATCAGTCCTACATGGAGCTATTCAGAGGAATCCTAGTGGATGTTGGATAGTGGTATGACCTATCATGTGTGCCCTAGAAGGGAATGGTTCTCTAGTTTTGAGAAGCTGGATAGTGGTGTGGTGTACATGGCTGATAACCGTGCATGCCAGATCCTTGGGATAGGAAGAATTCACATAAAAATGTTTGACGGGACTGTTAGGGAGTTAAATGATGTGAGATATGTTCCTTCTTTGAGAAAGAACTTGATCTCGATTAGAGCTTTGGTTGGAGAGGGTCTGAAGGTTCGTGTTGAGGACATGGTTCTCGAGATCGTGGAAGACTCTCATATTGTGATGAAGAGCGTCAGGAGGAATAACCTGTATTATTTGACTGGAGGTATAGTGGCAGGTAGAGAACTGGCGATTTCTATTGATTTGACTAGACTACGGCATTTGGGGCTTGGCCATTCCAGTATTGATTCCTCGCATAGATTGAAAGAGGGTGTGAAGACCTGCAGTTTAAAGTCCAGTGAACATGTTGATGTGAACAAGAAGACCGAGGTGAAGTTTGGCACCTCTATTCACCGAGTTAAGGGTCGTTCTGGAGGAGTTCATGTGGATGTTTGGGGGCCTTCCAAGGGGGCATCATTGAGAGGTAATAGGCGTTTGTTTTTCTTTGTTGGTGGCTATTCTAGGCATGTTTGGGTTGCAACCAAATCCCCTTTGGATAAAGTCCTAGTAGTCTCCAACAGATTGAAGAAGTGTATAATAGACAGAATGGTGAAGGTACTTCATTCTGATGGGAGGTACGAGATGGACTTGTTTCTATATTGGAGCCGAGCTCATGGCATTTCGAGACACTTCGTTAGAAAGGAAATCTTGGGACAACTAGATAGGGTGACAAATTTGGAGAACCGTGCCTTGCTGGAGGAGGATCGATGTTTGTTGTCAAGCAATGGTCTGCAGAAGAATTTCTGGACTGAGGCTTCGATATATTTAGGTCATCCTATTAAAGAGTTATCAACTGTTGTGATTGGAGGTAAAACTCCATTGGAAGATATGTCTGGTTGTGTCACTTTGGATGAGGCTTCGATGAGGAAGCCAATTGACTCTCAGCAGGTGGAGAGTTTTGGACAGACCTTAGTTGTATCGTAGCAGGTGGAGATTGATGCTACTTCACATTGGGTGAAGATTATTTCATATACTCCAGATCATTCTGCATCGTTTGGGATTCCAGCTGAGGTGACATAGTTTGGAGATCATTTGGATTTAGGTGCAGATGATGAGTTGGGTTTTGATTCGAGTGCAACTGGCAGACATAGTTTGGATATGGTCATTGGTTCACCTCAGGTGGAGGTGTTTGAGGCCATTAGAGGTGCTATCAGCCGCAGAGTTGATGATATTGGAGAAGGGTTGCGAACTCTTCTATTGGATTAAGGTCGTTCATGGCCATTTGGGTGAACTACGTTCAGCTTGATTCCTTTGGCAAGAGGATACGTAGGCAGTCTTTATGATGCAGCCGGGTTTTGGATGAGTTGATGGGGGTGAGATCGATTTGGTGAGTTGATACCGACATTTGGAGAGTGTTCGCATTCTCATTTGGGTTCTCGACTTGTTGTGGATTGAGTCCGTTGTCATGAATTGTTTCACATCGTCCTGGACGCAACAAGTGAGACATTTGTTTTGGTTGGTGTCGGCTCAATTTTGGAAAAACTTCGCCGAGGTGGAGAATTCTGAACGCTTTCCTATCAGCTACGCGGAAGTTCAAAGCAAGTGGGGGCCACCCACGTTCTCACGAGCACGAAACCACGTGAATGGCTAAGATACCTGTAGGCTGTCTAAAAATCACAATAGATAGCTAATCCCCATCAAACACCGATGATGAAAGTTACAATTCAATGACTTCCAGATGACTATAATTTGAGGACTTTCACGTAGAAGGTTACAATCTGACGACCTTCACAACAACTAATGAAAGCTCTAATTCAATAGCCTTCACAATCAACATCGGGAGTTACAATCTGATGACTCTCATATTTTCAAGGAGCCAAGACGAAGGTTACAAGGTGACGATCTTTGCAACGCTCTAGCAAAAGAGACTACAAATCAACGATCTCTTCATATTAAAATGTAGATATCTCTCAAACCGTAAGGAATTTGGCAAAACTGACGGAGCAAACCGAATCCTATGGGGTGGATTTGGTCGGCTCCGTCTCGTCGAGATAGCCGATTTTTATATATAATTCGTCCAATTCTGACTTACGGTTTGAAAGTTATGACCTATTCTTCGCAGCAAGTCGTGTTCTGAAGTCCGTCTGCAAGACTGGATTTCGTCTGAACATTGAACTTAGCCTGAAGTTCGCCAAGCCCGCCTAAGGCTCGCCTCTGCATTATAAAATCAAAATGCAGAGTTCATCCCTAGCGTTCAAAGTCAAAACGCACGGGTCGGACCTGCGTTACAATACCAAAACGCACGGGTCGGACCTGCGTTGCAACATCAAAACGCACGGGTTGGACCTGCGTTACAACATCAAAACGTACGGGTCGAACCAGCGTTATAACCTCAAAACGCAGAAGTCGTGGCCGCGTTCCAAACTCGAAACGCAGATTTCGTGGACTTGAAACGCAGAGTTGAACTCTGCGTCCAACTACAAAAACGCACAGTTCATGCGGAGCCCAACTCTGCGTCCCAGGTCTAAGACGCACAGTTCATACAGAGCCCAACTCTGCGTCCCAGGTCCAAGACGCACAGTTCATGCAGAGCCCAACTCTGCGTCCCAGGTCCAAAACGCACAATTCATGCAGAACCCAACTCTGCGTCCTAGGTCCAAAACACAGAGTTCATCTCTCGTAGCGCGACCTATGCGTTTTCAGCCTAAAACAGGCCCAACTCTGCGTTTCAGGTCTGAAACGCAGAGTTTGGGCCCAGAACGCTGTTTTCAGCGTTTGACTCGTTCAAGCACGATTTGAACGGTTTCAGAACCGTTTTCTCCCCACGATTTGAGGGGATCTCTACGCTATCATGGAGAGATTTATGCGGGTAGTTACACCCCATTAAACCCTCATTAAGGAGAGATTTATGGGGGTAGTTACACCCCTAAATCTCCTATAAATAGTGGGAAACTCAACTGAGTTCGGGGCCTCTCTTTTTGGCTGACTTTTTGGGGATCCTTGATCGGGCATCTTGGAGCTTTCTGCAGCAACAAAGTCCTTGGAGCATTCCCTTGGCTTATTAACCGAACTTTTGGTTCAAATCAACTCTTTTTCAAGAGTTCAAACTCGTTCAGAGTTAAACTCGATCTGAGTTATCAACTCGTCCAGAGTTTCTAACTTGCTCTGCAAGTTCTTCTAAACTCGGTCAGAGTTTCAAACTTGCCATGCAAGTTCTCCACAACGTCAAATCGTGAGGAGAAGACCACGTTCTAGTGAATCAAGACATTCGGATCGTCAACGAGAAGCAAACTCGACGCGAACATTCGAGGGAGGCATCTCATCGCTACCGTGAAGAACCCAGAATTAAACAAAGGGGAGAATCCAGATCATTCTCCTCTCTTTTGTAATCAGGAAATCCAATTGTAATCGAGATCGAGAAATTTGTAATCATTCTTTTTCTAAGCAGTTAGAGAGAATAAATCAAATACGATTCTTTCATTATTTTTCTTATTACAAATTTTCCACTAAACAAAAGATGGCGACTCCGCTGAGGACTAGCTTCTCTGACGAAGAAGTGGTGGCGCAATCCGATGTTCATCTCACTGGAACAACCGTCGAAACTCTCATGGTAGAGTTCGATCAAGCAAGTTTGAGGAGTCCATCTCCTCCGGATCCCTTAGCCCCAAGGTTATGCGCAAGATCCACAAAGTCTCCAAGGAGACTAAAGCTCCAATTGTTGCTTCTATGCCAAAGGAAGCCCTCTCCTTTAGCCGAGATTGCTCGAGCAGCCCCTCCTCCGAAGGAGTGGGCTCAGTTTATGCCAAACGCACCCCTCAGTGGTGCGTTGTGCAATCAAAACGCAGCCTTCAGAGGTGCGTTTCAACGTCAAAATGCAGACCTTAAAACTGCGTTGATCTGGCAGAATGCAACTCTCAAGAGTGCGTCCCAGAATCAAAACGCAGCCTTCAGGGCCGCGTTCCACAAACTGAACGCAACTCTCAGGAGTGCGTTTCAGAACCAAAACGCGACTCTCAGGAATGCGTTCAAGATCCAAAACGCAGACTTACGAACTGCGTTAACCAACAAAAACGCAACCGGCAAAGGTGCGTTTCATCAACAAAACGCAGACTTCGGTCTAGCGTTAGTAAAATAGAACACGACCCTTGTGTTCCTTCTTCAGAACACGATGCGATTCATCATGTTCAAAAAAATCAACGTGGATTCAAGATCCATGTTCACCAGGAGCCAGTCCTATCCAATCATAGGCTGGGGGTTCCAATTCAAACCTTACGATCAGTGAGTAATTCCCGAGTCTTTACAACAGACTTGAGAGAGTTCATATCGAGAGAAAGACCGATACAACAAGTCATTCGTTTATTCCAATGTGAACGACTGATTTATACGGTCCTCTCGAAATGTCAATGCTGCTCATACGCGGCCAAACTGTTGGTGTTCGACCAATTAACGAATGTAATGACCGTAAAATTTTGATACTAGTTAAAATAAATTTTTGGTATTTTAAAATATTTAATTATGATTTTTTAAAAGAGTAATTGTATTTTTCTCGATTTTCTAGAAATTTTCTATGATTAAAAGTCTAAGTTTTATATTTATTTAAATGGTTTTTATATTTATAAATTAATTTAGTGCAATGAAAATTTTTGGGATTTATCCGTTGTGTTACCGATACTATTACGTATCATTTTGAATAATATGTGGTATTATTATTATTATTACGAATATTTTTGTATAATACGCTGTATTATTAATTACGTATTATTTATATAATTTCTTGTACTATTTCTACTATTGCGTATTATTGGTCATATTAGTACAACTGGTACGTTTTATCGTGTAGATAATTGTAACATAATTATTTGATTTTAAATGTAAGTAAATATATTTTTATTATTAATTATTTTTGTTTAATTGTACAATATGGGTATATTTTTGACAGTTTCATATCAACTGTTGTATTAGCTCAACATGTACGTTTTTATTTATAGATAATTATTATATAATTAGTTTAATTTTTAAGCACCCAAAATTATTTATTTTAATTATTTTCGTTTAAATACCTGAACCCATTTGAAAATAACCCCAGCTTTTGCTTCCCGCGTCAAACCCCCATCAGCTACCCCAACAACCCTGTTTTCTCCCTCCTCTTCTTTTCAAAAAAAAACGGCTCCACGCGAATCATCCCTCCATATTTTATTTTATTTTTTTTAATTTTTTAATTATATTTTTTCCCTATTTAAACCCCCTCAGCCAATCTCTCTCTCTCTCTCTCTCTCTCTCTCTCTCTCTCTCTCTCTCTCT
>BQKN01067423.1:296429-349047 GCA_022839385.1 Asparagus kiusianus
GACCTTATTTACTGTGTTAATTAAGCTCTCCTCTTGATATTATAAATATCAGGACGAGAACGTGGTCGAGGTAAAACTTGTACCCGGAGAGCTGGGCAAGCAGTGCCTGAGCCGCAGCTGGTTCCACAATATCTGATCGACTTGGTAACGCCGATTATAGAAGCAAAGACTAGCACACTCGAGGAGTGAGTAACGAGCCAGATTTCACTTTCTGAAATTCTACTACCAGTTGTACCAGTCGTACCTATTGGAGAGATAATATCGACGATTTCACCATCGCCACAACTAACTATTGATAGAGCCGCAGAGTAGGAGGATTAGCTCTGTAAAAATAAGAAAAATATCAGACACTAAGAGCATCATAGTTTCAGGGCACACCGGATTCATGTGCAGCCTATAAATGGAAAGAATATGTGAAAATTTCTTAACATCGACAAAGTACCAAAGCAGAAGTTAGATGTATTCAGCATAGAAAATATCATTGGAGGATAGCACCGACTTCAGTTTATGCCAAAGCAATGAATGTCAATTTTATAGGAGGATTTCACCTACTACTTCGATAAGCAGCTAGAACTAGCCCGATTGGAGCAGGGAGACATACCGATAGTTAATTATGGAAGCAGGACTGTCCGGAGACAAGGGTAAGGATACGAAACCTTTTGCAAGACTTAGAAGACCCCAACATCGGTGCAAAAATTTTCAACGTTAACAACAAAGACTATGACACGGTCAGCAGCAGAACCATGGTCAGGGTCAGCAGTCGCAGGGTCGCTGTTACGGTCAGCAACAGATGATTAAGACACCGCCAATCATTTCGAGAATTAAAAGGCTGGTAGGCCAGTTTCTTACCATTCCGGAGATTCATGAGGGATAGACAGTCTCGTATTTCCACCGCCAGTAGTTCAGCAGTCGCCAGCCACAGGCAGAGTCTATGCAGTCGTACCACGTGATCACGGTGCGAGCGAAGCTATAGTAGAAGGTACTTTCTTAGTGAACTCTTTTCCAGCTCGGATCCTGTTTGATTTTAGAGCTTCCCATTCTTTTATATCTCATGCCTTTATGGATAGGTTTCAGTTAGTCGCACATCCTTTAGATGTATCGCTATCCGTTTCTACTTCTTTAGGGGAGGTATCTCTATTAGGGATCGTCTGTAGGAAATGTGTCATCAATTTAGATGAGTCCAAGTTTATTGTATATCTAATCGTTTTGTGGATGTCAGATTTCGACGTCATTCTTGGTATGGATTGGTTATCATCCTACCATGTTAGCATTAACTGTTTTACGAAAATAGTCAGTTTACGAACGTCCGATGGGTCTGAGTTGATTGCAGCGACCTCACAGGGCAACTAGTTTACGAAGTCATTTCTAGCATATATTGAGGAGGTGATGCTGAGAGATCAGAGTGCTGAGTTGTGTGAGACTAGAGTCATCTCAGATTTTCAGGATGTCTTTCAGGATATTCCGGGGTTACCTCCTATGTGAGAGGTTGAGTTCTGCATCGAGTTGTAGCCAGGAACAGCACCGATATCTCGAGCTTCCTATCATATGGCACCTGCTGAGATGAGGGAGCTATAGACTCAGCTGGACGAGTTGTTGTCTCATGGTTTTATTCGCCAGAGTCATTCTCCGTAGGGAGCGCCAGTCCTTTTCGTGTAGAAGAAGGACGACAATATGCGTCTTTGTATAGATTATCGGGAGTTGAACAAGGTCACTATCCGGAACAGGTATCCATTACCGAGGACTGATGACTTGTTCGACCAGCTGTAGGGAGCGCAGCACTTATCAAAGATTGATCTTCGTTCTGGCTATCATCAGTTACGGGTTCGGAGATAGATATTCCCAAAACCGCCTTTCTGACTCGTTATGGGTCCTTCGAGTTTCTTGTCATGCTGTTTGGGCTAACCAATATACCCGTGATATTCATGGACTTGATGAACCGGGTTTTTCGTCCATATTTGGACCAGTTCATGATAATATTTATCGACGATGTCCTTATATATTTAAGATTGGAGGCAGAGCACGAGCAGCATCTTCGACTAGCATTACAGATTTTGCGGGTGCATCGACTATATGCCAAATTCAGCAAGTGTAAGTTTTGGCTATTTGAGGTTAGATTTCTAGGCCATGTCATCGGTAGAGAGGGCATTGTAGTGGATCCAGCTAAGGTTACGACCATACTTGATTGGAAGCCACCACCGACAGTCACAGAGATTCATAGCTTTTGGGGTTTGACAGGCTATTACAGGAAGTTCATTCAAGACTTCTCAAAGATAGCCATGCCACTTACACGCCTTACAAAGAAGGGTGTACCTTTTGTTTGGGGGTACGGAGTGCCATGAAGTCTTTAAGACTTTGAAGGCTAAGTTAACTACAACACCAGTTTTGACCATCCCGAGCAGTGATAAGACCTTTGTCGTCTGCACAGATGCATCGTTAGTGGGTCTAGGAGGTATTTTGATGCAGATCCAGAGAGTGGTAGCATATATTTCACGTCAGTTAAGGACGCATGAGCAAAATTATCCCACACATAACTTGGAACTAGCCGCGGTAGTTTTTACACTAAAGATATAGAGAAATTACATATATGGAGTGCAGTTCAAGCTATTCACAGATCATCAGAGTTTGAAGTATCTCTTCTCTCAGAAAGAGCTAAATCAGAGACAGCGAAGATGAGTTGAATTTATTAAGGATTACGAGTTCGTGATTCAGTACTATCCGGAGAAGGCGAACGTCGTAACAGACGCTTTGAGTAGGAAGTGTCGTCATCATATTTCGGTTTTGAGGTGTTTGTTGTATCAAAATCTTCACACACTTAACCAGTTTGACTTTAGACCAGAGATAGGTGGGAACAATGCATTTTTTGGAGTTTTGTCCATGCAACCATCTTGGAGTGATAGAGTGGTTAGAGCTCAGCTAGAGGACATTTGGATTTAAACCCGAAAGGAGGAGATTTCTAAAGAGCCCAAGACTGATTGGATCGTTACAGATGGAGGACTTTGAATAAAAGGTCGACTAGTGATGCCGGGAAATCCACAACTAAAGAAGGAACTTATTCAATGAGGCGCATCATACTAGGTACATGGTGCATCCAAGCACAACGAAAATGTATAAGGGCCTGAAAAGATATTTTTGGTAGAGTGGCATACATGGTGAGATAGCAGAGTATATGGTAAGTGTTTTACCTACCAACAAGTGAAGGCGGAACATCAGAGGACAGCAGGAACCCTATAGCCTTTGCCCATTCCGGAGAGGAAATGAGCAGATATTTCTATGGAATTTATTGTAGGATTGTCGAGATCGAAGAAGGAGAACAATTTAGTTTGGATAATAGTGGATCGGTTGACAAAGTCAACACATTTCTGGAGAACCTTCTAGAATTCTTTCAGTAGCTAGTTATCTTACTCTAGTGTATTTCACCCGTAGACGGATGGACAGACGGAGAGAGTGAACCATATATTTGAGGACATGTTGAGGGCGTGCGCTAGTGATTTTTAGGATAGTTGGGAGGACCACATCCCATTGATTGAGTTTGCTTATAATAATAACTATCAAGGGACTATTGGCATTGCACTATATGAAACATTATATGGGAGGCCTTGCAGATCACCTATTTGTTAGGCAGAACCAGAAGACAGTCTATTGCTTAGACCGGAGCTTGTTAGATAAACTACGGAGAAGGTAGCAGTCATTCGAGAGCACATTCTTGCAGCGCAAAGTCATCAGAAAAGTTATGCAGACCGGAGGCGACAACCATTAGAATTCCAGGTTGGGGATTATGTTTTGTTAAAAGTATTACCAATAAAGAGTGTATAGCGTTTTGGTAGACGGGGAAAGTTTGCCCCGAGGTACATTGGTCCATTCTTGATGTCGAGCATACACGATGTTTTCCATGTTTCTATGCTTAAGAAGCATCTACGCGATGAGGAGGAGAAGCGAGTGTTGGAGCACCGGAGGTCGAGATTCACGATGATTTGACTATGATTGAGATTCCGGTATGCATTCTTGCTAAGGAGGACAAGAAGTTTAAAAATAAGGTGATACCCTTAGTTAAAGTTCAGTGGAACCGGAGAAGAACTGAGGAGACTTCATGAGAGCGCGAGGAGGATATGCATTGCGACTACCCACACATATTTGAACAGATAAATTGAAAATCCAGTATAATTTGTTTATGATTTATGGTTATCCGTTGTTTGGGTCAGAAATTATTTTCTTTATTTTATAACTCGTTACAACTTCGATCGTTACAACAAGTTCAAAAAGATTAGTCTTTTTATAAGATCTTTACACAATGAAAATAAAAATTTCAACGTCCTTCAAATAACACACAGATCCTATTCATTAGTCTCTGTTTGTGTAAGATCTTTGCATGTGCCGGGGATGCGTTAGTCCGTGGACCGTCTCGGATCAGATCAGATTGACAGAAGATTGATTAAAGCTCTTACTTTACAAAAGAAGTAATCACTAAAGTAATAATCTCGGCCAAGCGAGATTATGACTCTTCTCGAGATCAAAACTAAGTTTGATCCGGAGGAAAGGGGGAACGAGCCTCAGATCCTTCGAATAGCTTCCTCTTTATGCTGAAGTTTGCCAAGATCTGTTAGCCCTCCTCTGAAATTCATGCTCCACTCGCCCTAACTCCTCTAAAATTTGTGGTTCCCTTCAAATCTGTCTTTATAAGGGTTATAGGGGTGTATTTGTAGGCTTTAAATGCTGTGTTTGTGGATAGGAATGTCGTGTTTATGGATAGGGTCGAAGAACAACCGTTATTATCTGTTTAGGTGGGTTTTCGGTTGTATAACAGCTTCCACATGTTTAAAAATAACACCACATGTTTAAAAATAACACCACATGTTTATGAATGACCCCAAGGAGTTTTAGAAGTCAATCTTATCAGAAAAAATGTCGAGAGCTGACCTGGTCGTGAGTCACTTCGATTGTCTCGCACATATCCGAGATAGCTTGGACTATATCGGGTATTTTGGTCTTAACTCATTCGTCCAACCTCGGAATGAGATGATTCAAGATGCATTGGAAAGCTAACAAAGATACCTACAACTTTTATCTTTGAGATTATTTATATTCGAATCATATTATAACCAAAATGTACGAGACACAATTGGTGTCTCGTAGGTGCAAAACAGTCTGGACTGTCTCGGGTATTTTAGCTCTAACTCCCTCGTCCGATCTCAAAATAAAGTAATCCAAGGCATGTTAGAAAGCTTGCGAAGATCTCTCTAACCTTCAATAGGCGAGACACCTATGAGATGAGTAAGACATGAGTGATGCTTACTCCTTTGTGGGTGAAATGTAACCCCAGGTCGAGTCGCTTCTTCGTTATTGTACCATCCCGTTGATTTGTATGCTTTATCAACTTGCTTCGTGTATTTATTAGATTCTCTATAACATCAAATAATCCTCCTTGATTTAGATAATAACATTCATTGTCTTCTCTTCGTCTCGAGCTGTGTGCGGGAACCCATAGGTATTTTTTGACGCCTATGGATACCCCCTTCAAAGTGTTTCAGTCTTATTTCTTTTATAGAAGAATCTAGAATACTTTGGATATGATACGCCCAACCTTCAGTTAGTGTAAAGAACCTGAAATTGGCTTTAGTTCTTAACTTCTTCAATTTTTAGCCTATTCAGTATTTTATCAAATAGCTGAAATTTTTTTGGTGCTGCGTTTATTGTCTGACCGTTGTTGAAATCTTGAATTGGAACTGGAGTGTTTGTTTCTGAATTAGCTTGTCTCATTGAGTCGATGTTGAACCGACTATCTTCATCGGGGATTAATATCTGAATTACGATTGAACTCCTTGAAATCATCCTTTGACCTGAAATTGTTCTGAGTCTTGTTTCGGCTAAAAATTGTCGACGCATTAACTTTCATCACAATATGTTGACTGGCGTTGACTTTTCCTCGCAACGCTTTGACTAACATTGACCTTCAATACAACGCGTTGACCGGTGTTGATTTTCATTATAATGTGTTGACCGACGTAAATATCGAGGCTGTAGGACCAATTATTAAGGCTTGATTTTTCTGCAGGTATTGATTTTACCCTTGCACCCTGTTAGTTATTTATTTAACCACATGGGAGTTTTGGTTGTTGGATCAGCTTTTGGAGCTGATACGACTATCATTGCAAATGCTTTCAAAGTTCCTCATGGAGACTTCGGTTGGAATTGATGTTGTCTCGGGTGCTCAAGTCACGAGACCAACTGATAAAACTGGTGCGTTAATGACTATCGGACTTATAGGATTTTTGGTAAATCTTTAGCCATCAACGGATTTGATAAGCTTTTACCGACTACCGTTTGAGTCGGGCTAGCATGCGGATTATCTAAGTTCATTTCGCATGTAACGTTATGCTAAAATAGTTAACTCTCTTAGACTTAGTGTTATGATATTGAATACATAGACTTCGTCATTGTTATGCGAATAGGCTACATGGCAATGTGTATTGGGCGTAGACTTGAATGAACCTTTGATCTCAGGTTATCCTTAAGAATATTATGTGTAATATTCTCCAGGAACTTCCCGCTGAAAATAAGGGAAATAGTTTAGACTCGTATACCTATTGGAGTATCATAGAGAAGCAATTTAACCTCTTATACTCATCGGAGGATGAGAGCAGTTTAATCTTATATACCTATCGGAGGATGGGAGCAGTTTAACCTCATATACCTATCGGAGGAAGCTGTTCTCATTCGGCTTCTTTCGGCATTATGATGTCGACGTCAACCAAGACTTGAATACTATTTTTCAGCATAATACAAGTCTTGGTGGGTTGATGAACCCTCCTGTGGTACGCACAGTACTTAGGATCTGAAGTCTTGTTTGATTTCTCCTGATTTATAATCGGTGGTAGCTTGATCTTATTATTGGCGAGGAGATATTTGAAGATGGTTAGAATTTCATCATCTACAAAAGAATACTCCTCCTGAAACTTCAGATTAAGAGTCCATTGTTGCCTCCAAGGTGGCTGTTGAAGACTATTGTCAGCAGTTGTAGGTACTTTAGTCATCGGTTGGCCTCTTTCAAGCTCATTTCTTTTGAGGAAGTGCTCGACCTGTTCTCCACATAGTTTTAATTCCTTCCATGTGGTTGAGGGGATAGCCCCCATGACTTCGAGGACATCGATGGAGAGATTGTTATGGCAAGTCTACAAGATAAACTCCTCTGTGACAGGATCCCTACAATTCATTGCCTTATTATGGAAGAGTTTGACAAAACTGTCAACTGACTCACTGTCCTTCTATTTCTCATCCAGAAGAGCTCCGATCGACACTTCGATGTCATCGTCAAAAAATTGATGAGGAACGAGCTTTCCATATCGTCCTAGTAGTTGATGCTCCCCGACTTGAGACGTCGATACCAATCGAAGGCTGACCCGTGAAGGGTGCCCACGAATGATCGAATCATCAGAGGTTCATTCCCGGAGATCACTCCCAGGTGGGACTGAAATAAATTAGGTGATGAGTGGGTTGTAGGCTGTCTAAAAATTACTACAGATAGCTGATCACCATCAAACACCGATAATGAAAGTTACAATTTGACGGTTTCCAGAAGACTATAATTTGAAGACTTTCACGTAGATCGATGAAGGTTACTATCTGATGACCTTCATAATAACTAACGAAAAGTCTAATTCAATAGCCTTCACAATCAATATCGAGAGTTACAATCTGACGACTCTCATACATCAAGGAACCAAGGTGAAGATACAAGATGATGATCTTTACAACGAAGTCCTCCCCGTATTTCAGCATCAAGAAGCGGAGGTCCTCCCCGCGTACCAACATCAAGACACACCACGTTCATAGCCGCTGGCATAGTGCAAACGCAGCTCCCACGCACAATGTTCACAGCTGCTGATGCAGAACAAACGCAACGCCAATTCAACCACAGATGCAGCTACTTATCAGCCATCGCTGACGTAGCTCAAGCCCACGGACGCAGCTCTAACCTAGCCGCAAACACAGCCTCCGAAAACTACCAACACAGCTTCTATCCGCTACCAAACGCAGCTTCCAAGCTGCTAACACAACTTCTAACAAGCTGCCAACGCAGCTTCCAAATCGCTGCCAAACGTAGCTTCCAAGCTGCCAACACAGCTTCCAACAAGCTGCCAATGCAGCCTCCAAATGCTACAAACGCAGCTCCCAGACGTTGCTTTTGAACGTAAAATTCATTCAAGAATGCAGGACATGCGTTTGACTCGTTCAAACATGAGTTGAACGGTTCCAAAAACTGTTTTCTCCCTACGATTTGAGGGGTTTTTGCCCCACTTAGGAGCGGATTAAGGGGACGGTTACACCCCATTCAGCCCCACTTAGGAGCGAATTAAGAGGGCGGTTACACCCCTTAATCCCCTATAAATAACTAAAAAATCAGTTTAGTGGGGGATCTTTGGATCTTTTTAGGATCTTTGGATCTTCTGAGCATTTTCGGATCTAGAGATCAGTAAAGGGCTTCTTCAATCATCCGATCTGTAAGCGTTCTTCAGCAATCGAGATCAATGAGCTTTCATCCTTGGCTTATTAACTAATTTTTGGTTCAAATCAACTCTTTTTCAAGAGTTTAAACTCGCTCTGAGTTATCAACTCGTTCATTATTTCAAACTTTCCACGCAAGTCCTCCACAGTGTCAAATCATGAGGAGAAGATACCGTTCCAGTAAAGTGAAACATCGGATCGTCAACGGAGAGCAAACTCGACGCGAGCATTCGAGAGAGGCACTCCATCGCCACCGTGAAGAACCCAGACTTAAACAAAGAGAAGAGTTTATATCAATTCTCTTCTCTTTTGTAATCAGGAACTCAAATTGTAATTGAGGTTGAGTGAGTTGCAAACATTATTTTTCTAAGCAGTTAGAGAGAATAAAATTAAACATAGTTTTTTCATTTTTATTTCATAAATTTTCCACCAAACATGGGTGAACCTTTCCCATCAAACGGCGTGAAGTTAATTAGATTGAACTTCACCGAGTACGGGATTGAATCTCACTCTCTTGGATATGGACACAGAATGCCGGTCCTCTTTACTTCTTGAGTCGACATTAAGGCATTGACCTTATTCTCTAGCTCTTTCATCATCTCGTCGTCATCTACATCTTCATTCGAAGGACATTGAGGAGAATGAGTTGGACCACCCCCAGCATTTTTATTTTTGAGGGGTGTATTTGAACCACCCCCAGTGTTATTGAGGGGTGCGATTGGACCACTCCTAGTATTTTGGGGATGTGCGTCAGCAATGATGACTTCGTTCACTTCTAGATCGCTATCAAATGCGACGTTCTGGATGTGATGACTGGATTCAGCGTGCTGATTTGATAAAGCTTGAAGCTGCTGATCATGTAACTCCCTCACCCGTTGCATGTTCAGCTCCATTTACATGTTCATTTCAGCTCTAAGCTTTTCTCGCTGTCGAGCTAAAGCCTCTTGAAGCATTTGAGCCACTTGATCTAGGGTGATCATGACCAACTCCCTTACTTTCCCCACACTGGACATTATGTCGTTAGAGGAAATTGCAGAACACGTATCTGAGGGCTCATCATCCAAAGAGACTGCGGAGCAAGTGTCTGACAGCTCGTAATCTAAAGATAGTCATTTGTGCATCCTTGGATAATCTCTATGTTCGATGGCTTCTAACCGGAGCCGAGATATTCGTTAGGCAATTCCTAGACTGACTTTTCCTCCAGGGCTAAAGTCAGGATTATGATCATTCGAGCGTCATATTGATTTTTCTTTATCAACTATGTTGATGGTGACTTCAGATAATTCATCATCTCGAATGGTGGATTTTCTCCTTTGGAAGCATTTTGGCTTGGGCTTCGACGCTTCAGTGGCAAGCTTCTCAAATATCGAGACCCTTTGTGAAATAGTCATGGGGCATTTTGGCTTAGACTTTTCCTCCCACTATGATCACCAACGTGTTTGGTTCGAAAGTTACCTCATTGTCGTTGAACCTGTTACAATCGTTTTTCGATTATAAGTTCAAAAAAATAGAAAAGTTGATTTTTTATAAGATCTTCTTACACAATGAAAAATAAAATATTATAATTTTATCAAACAACCCACAAATCCTATTTATTAGTCTTTGTTTGCATGAGATCTTTGCCTATATCAGGGATGCGTTAGTCCGTAGATCGTCTCGAATCAGATCCGATTGATAGAAAATTGATTAAAGCTCTTACTTCACAAAGGAAGTAATCGCTAAAGTGATAATCTTGACCAAGCGAGATTACAACTCTTCTCGAGATCAAAACCAAGTTTGATCCGGATGAAAGGGGGGAACGGGCCTCAGATCCTTCGAATAGCTTCCTCTTTATGCTGAAGTTCGTCAAGATCTGCTAGCCCACCTCTGAAATTCGTGCTCCACTCGCTCTAGCTCCTATAAAGTTTATGGTTCTCTTCAGATCTGCCTTTATGAGGGTACTAGGGTGTATTTATAGGCTTTAAATGCCGTGTTTATGGATAGGTATTTGTAGAAAATTTGTAGTAAAAGAAATGAAAGAAAAATTGACTTGTATTCCTTTAATCTCAGTTACAATTGGATTTCCTGATCATAAAAGAGAGGAGAATGATCTGGATTCTCTCCTTTATTTAAATCTGGGTTCTTCTCGGTAGCGATGGAGTGCCTCCTTTGAATATTTGCGTCGAATTTGCTCTCCGTTGACGATCAGACCGTCTTGTCTCGTAAGAACAATTAACTATGTGGTAAGTTTGATGGTTAACTCTTAACGAGTTTTAGAACTCAGAACGAGTTAGAACTCTGTGAAAAGAGTTGTTAAAACCGAATAATCGGTTAACAGGCCAAATAGATTTGTTTGTTACTGAAGTTGAAGATGCCAATCTCCTCCAAGATCCGTCCTTAGCTGCTGATCAATGCACACCAACTGAATTGAACTGCCTTGGAGCTGTTGAACTCAAGAAGATCCTCCAAAATCCGATCTATCTCCCTGGGAACCAACTCGATCGAACCAACCCCTCACTTTGTTGAGTTTGTTGAGTTTTTATAGGAGGATAACGGGTTGTAACTGCCCCCTTAATCCGCTCCTAAGTGGGCATGATTTCCTTAGATCGTGAAAAAACGGTTCTGAAACCGTTCGATTCATATTTGAATGAGTCAAACACCCCATTTAGCGATCAGGACCCTAACTCCACGTCTTAGAATTGAGACGCGGAGTTGGGTGTTGACCGAACATCAAAAACGCGAGGGCCGCTCGCGTTTCGCTTGTTGTAGAACGCGAAGATGAATTCCGCATTTAGAAGGGGTTAGTTGACTTGTAACCTCTTCTGTAGAGCGTTGCAAGGACCATTGTTCAGTAATCCTCACTTTAGCTGTTATGGGGTGTGAAAGTCGTCATATTGTAACTCTCACTGTTGATTGTGAAGACCACTGAATAGTGTTTTTATCAGTTGTCGGAAGTGTCGTTGAATTGTAACTCTTCTCGATCTATGTGGAAAGTCCTCCATTTGCAGTTTTTATTTGTTGACATGAAAGTCATCTGATTATAACTTTTATTATTGAAACTTGATGGGGATCGGCTATCTATTGTGATTTTTAGACAACCTACAAAACCCCCTCCAAAGTTTTCGAAAGTTCGTGGTTGACTGGGACGAATTTTCGGAATACTTTGGATCCTAAAATTTAGTTGATTGATTGTTCACTCCGTCTGATATGAAGACATCGCGAACCTGGTTGTCGGAATGTTGAAATTCTGTTTCCTCAAACCAAACAAGGTAACTTTTGAGTCTTGATGACAATGAACTTAGTCAAACAAGCTAAAGCCCAAGTCATTGCTGATGAACCAAACAAGAGCGATGATGACAACAATTTTTTCTGGGTCCTTAAGATACTCCACTCAATCTGCGATGATGTGTATTTATCGGATTTTGTGTGGCTCCTTGAGATACTCCACTCAATCTGCGATGAGGTGTATTCATCGGATTTCATCTGGGTCCTTAAGATACTCCACTCAATCTACGATGAGGTGTATTCTCCGGATTTTGTCTGGCTCCTTGAGATACTCCACTCAATTTGTGATGAGGTGTATTCTCTGGATTTTTTTTGGATCCTTTAGATACTCCACTCAATCTGCGATGATGTGTGTTCTTCGGATTTTGTTTGGATCCTTTAGATACTCCACTCAATCTGCGATGAGGTGTATTCTCCGGATTTTGTTTAGATCCTTTAGATACTCCACTCAATCTGCGATAATGTGTGTTCTTCGGATTTTGTTTGGATCCTTTAGATACTCCACTCAATCTGTGATGAGGTGTATTCTTTTATCCAGAGAATTCTTATAGGCATTGATGAACACTCGACATGCAGCTTTCAGCTTTATTAATCTTAGTGGGAATATTAAGCCACTTAGAAGAATGAGTTGTGCACAGCTCCTGGTTTCATTAATCTTAGTGGGAATGTTTAGCCACTTAGGAGAATGAGTTGTGCGCGGCTCCTGTCTTCATTAATCTTAGTGGGAATGTTAAGCCACTTAGAAGAATGAGTTGTGCGCAACTCTTGGTTTCATTAATCTTAGTGGGAATGTTTAGCCACTTAGAAGAATGAGTTATGCGCAGCTCCTGACTTCATTAATCTTAGTGGTAATGTTTAGCCAGTTAGAAGAATGAGTTGTGCGCCGGATCGAGCCTGACGATTTTAGCGTTGTTGACTGTAACCTATCTGTACTCGTCCAAGAGACTGCATAGCTGTTTGTCATACGTTAGTTTCTTCTCGGCTTTGGTCACCTTGATGGCTGATATCAGCCTCTCTCTATTTATTTGAAGCTATGTCGTAGCTTTTGTTGGTCAAAACGTGTGGGTGAACTCTGTGCTTGAGAGTTAGAACGCGTGGGTGAGTCCCACATTTGGAAGTTCAATCAACTCGAACGTTGAAATCGCATTTGGGCGGGATTCTAGCCTAGAATCTCGTCCCGATTTGACAGCTCACAGCTGTCTATAAATAGACCGCTGGGGGTCAAATCAAGAGTCATTCGACTCTTCTGAAATTTTAACAAAAATTTTTGTTCTTATCTCTGGCGAATACTGTTCCTCTTCTCCATCGACCAAACTCCATGGCACCCAAGAAGAAGGTTGTCTCTCGTCCCTTCAAGCCGTCGTCGCCACGGCTCAGGGTTCGTCGCTGCCTGCGTCGGCCAGTGGCGTCGTGGCTCAGGCGGGCATGCCGACGCCTCAACTCTCTTTAATTGGTGGTGAGTATGACCTTCGTGGTCGCCAAACTTGCTGTGGCGAGTTCTGATCTTTGAATCAACGAGGAGACTCATTTCAATAACGTGGGGCTGAGATTCTGTCGTTTGGTTTTTTTGACGCTGGGTTCGGCCTCAGCATCTGATTTTTTTGATGCGGGGTTCGACCTCCGTGTCTGATTTTTCGATGCGGGTTTCGACCTCCGCGTCTGATTTTTTTCGACGCGAGGTTCGATCTCCGCGTCTGATTTTTTTCTGACGTGAGGCTCGATCTCCGCGTCTGATTTGCCTTTGCACTGTCTGACTCTTTTCTTTGTTTTGCAGTGCGTCATACCAGCGAGCCTCTCCCTTTTTGCCATCATTTTGGGCATGAAGGTGGCATGGGTCAAAACATGACATTCAATCTACACCAAGAACTCCCAGTTTTCAGGATTACTGAGAAGAGCCGTGTGGAGATGATTACCCAGGCTTCTCCTGAAACTCTTCGGATATTGGTTACGGACGCTAAGCTTGAGAGCCTAAGCCGTAAACCGTTAGTCAAACCAGGAATCCTCTTTGGGGATTTTGTTGACTTTGAAGCAAGTGTCGCTTATAACGGGGACTACAAATGGCTGAGGAAAGTTAGAGACCGTAATATTTTCTTGCCCAATATGGAAAGAATGTTCCCCATATCATATTTCTAGTATGTCTCCATCCCAAGGTGTATGGATTGGAACCTTGTTAAGGAGCAAGATGGAGTTGATCTCGGAACTTTAACTTTTCAGGGGGTTCGCACAGTGGGTTATAACAGACAGGTGACAGCTTTACGACCAGGCTTGTTCTTCAAATAATACCCAATCGGTGAAGTGGCCAGTCTGGCGAATACTTTTGTTAGAAAGTTTACGACGAAGAAGGGAGAATTTCCCGCGTAAGGATTTAGAACTCCTGGCTGGGTTCACTCTCCGATGACAGGGTGGTGGACCCGGATGACCAACTTTGTTTTAGAGGAGTTGGAGACACCTCTTACTCGAGCTAGCCTGAAGATTCTGGTGCAGGATACTAAATTCAGGATCATCCAGAGTCACTTTCATTTCTTCTCTATATTAGAGAGATACAACCCTAAGACCTGTACCTTTTTCACTCCGGTGGGAGAATTAGGCTTCGCTCTTTACAAGATGCATGACATCTCAGGCCTTCTTCTCGGGGATTTACCATATGAAGAATTTATTCCAGGATCAATGGAACTTAAAATTTTGAGAAAACCTAGCCCTGAAGTTTATTCCACTCTTTGGGAAGTCATGTGTCACTTCCACATTTGTATGCAACAGACAGGGGCTCGAGGAGATGGCATAAAACAAGTATCTTGGGTGGAGTATTTATTCTAGAACTTGACAGATAAGAGAGCTCCGGTGACTAGATTGCCTGCAAGCACTTTGGAGGAGATTCATGCCCGAATCGATGCTGCAACCTCCCATTATACCAACGAAGTCAAGGAAGACATTTTCTCGGCTCACACAGAGTTTGAAAGCTTTCACTATCAAGCTCAGATTCCCATCTCAGACACGACACTATTGGCGGGATTTCTGATGCTATGGCTTAAGCGATGCGTCATCTCCACCAGGCCAATTGTTGCTCTTGCTGCTGAGGTGATTTACCCAACTGTTCTTTTGGCACACGGGAAGCCTTTAAATCTGCTTTATGCCATGGTAGGGTGCTTGCAGAGAGGGTTACGTGAGTTGGCCGTGGACTTTGTGAATGTTACGGAGGTTGAGTCTGGCGGCAACAAGACTTTTAGAACTCCCAATCCCCGAATACCATTGCCTTACACTTATTTGATGGCTTGGTACGTGCTTCATTATCCTCCTCTAATGAATGCAACCTCTCCTTCAGGCGACTCATTCACTCCATTTGTACAACAACTGGAATCTGCAAAGTGGGTGGGGACTTATATAGTTAGGATTCGCCAGATCCTATCGTGAGACACTAACTAACACATCTTCCGCTGTTTTCCTGACTTTGAAGGTGGGGTATATGGAGCGAACTATCAGGATGTGGCAGGTCCTAATGGATTCACCCAGCTGAGCAGGGGTGTTTTCCATTGGCTCCTCTCCATCAGGCCAGGCTATTTGATTTTCAGGCAGGACGGCAAATGTTTCCTTAAGCCCTACCAACCCATAAGTTTGCTAGACAATTTGGGTATGATCAACTGTATGTCGAAAACCCTCGACCTCAGCTCTCGATTGTAAGCAACCTGTATGAAGGGGCCAGAGCTTGGTACTATTTTGTGGCTGGTTGCACCAAAGCTGTCTTCAAGCTTTCTCATAAGATGCCCAACTCCTATACTTCCATGGGTTTCTGCAATTGGTATTTTGTTGCTTCTCAAGTTCCTGACTACAACTTGAATACATCTTGTCTGAAGGAGATCAGACGTATGTACGCTTCAAGGAAGGGGTCTAAGACATCCCGCCTAAGAGGGATTGATGAGTTCTTGTCTGTTGAGGATCCGTCTGCTGGATAAGAAGAGGAGAAAGCAGCTGAGCCTACTCTCGTGGAGGAACCCTGAGTGATTGATTCTCCCACGACAAAAGCAGCTGGAAAGAGGAAACTCTCAGCGGATGAAACTGGTCAATACGATAACCAGACCCGTCAGAAGTTAATGGTTGGGTCTCCTCTTGCTAAAGGCCAGCGAAAACTAAAATTGATGGCCGATGCTATCAGAGCTTCAGAAGAAGAAGAACAACATGAATCTTCAGTTGCAGGCCTGCCACATAGAACTGAGCTCCGTTTGCATGGTCCAACCCTATCAAGTGAAGCTTCCTCTTACCATCCTTCCGAGGATGAAGAGGGTGAATTAATGGCTACAGATGTAGAATCTGCTCCAGTAGTAGACCCTCCTAGAGCTCCTATGTTAGAATCAAAAGGTCATGAAGAGAATCTATCCCCTCCTCCTTCAGCACTAATGCCATCGGCTGGCGGTTTAAGTCCTAGTCCGACAACGGGACTTATGACTAAATCGGCTACCGGCGCAAGTCTTCCTGAGTCTTCAGCTGTACGTGATGATGAAGAGGAAGTAGATTATGAAGCCTCCTCGACTGGTGATGTAGCTGGTGAAGATAGAGGTAATGAGGATGCTGAAGTTGGCAACATGCCAGGTGATGGCGAGGAGGACGAAGAGCATGATTCTATGGATAACATTACTACTTTCGATGATGCTCCCAAGGTCCCATCCGATAAAGCATCTGGTTATCTTCCTTACCACATCTCTGGTAAGCCTAGTTTACTTTGAATTCTTCCGCACGTTCTTTCCGCGTTCCGACCCTCTTTGCGTGCACGTGCATGTTCACATCCTCCCGAGACTACTACCGTAACTCCTCCTTCGGAACAGCAGCTCGTACAGGTGTCAGCTCCTTTGCAAGAGCAACCTTTGCCTGGCTCATCCACGGAGCTATTTCGCCGGTAGCATTGCCCTGGACTACCACTGTGACTCCTCCTCCTAAACAGCAGCTCGTGCATGTGTCAGCTCCTTTGCAAGAGCATCCTTTACCTGGCTCATCCACGGTAGCTGCTTCGCCGGCAGCATTGATGAAGATTTCACTTACACCAACAGAGGCTGGACCAAGCACATCTCAGGCGAGGGCAATAATGGCTTTAACCTCAAATCCTTCCCACTTAGACGTTTCTTTTGCTTCCGTGACTTCTACACCCAGATCACTTGTTAGTCCGTATTTTGATACGTCCACTTCCAGGGTCGTCGAGTCATCCTCAATTGCTATTTCTAGCCCGACAGATGCTCCTGACTTCCTTCATATCTCCCTGGGTTATTTGAACAGTCTCGTAAAGAAGGTGATTGATGTTGTCATGGCTGGTCGAGACCGCTTTGATTCCTTTAAGCCTCTCTTAGAAGTAGGCTTAAATGGAGTTAAAAGTATGGACAATGCCCAATGCTTTGAACGTTGTTCGGAAGCTATTTCTCACTTAGAAGCACAACTCAAACACTTAGAGGCCCTCGGTCATGTAGACATTCAGACACAGATCATGTCTACTTTTGCTGACCTCTAAGTTGAGGAAGTGGCTCGTCGTGAGGCAATTGAGCGGGATCTGGCTGAAAAAGAGCTTCAAGTTACACACTTGCAAGAGTAGAGCAGTCTGAGACAAAAAGAATTGGATCTCTCCATTGCTTCTCTGGACCTCATTCGTACAAAACTCGTCGAAGCTGAGGCGGAAGTGCTGAGATTGAAGGCTCAGCTATCTCGTGAAGAAGTCGTTGTTAATATACTTAGTGCCAAAAATGCAGACATCCTTTTGAGTTATCATAAAGAAGCTCAGGCTCTTGAAAGAGTGAAGAAGGAGGTAGCTGCTGAAGTAGCACCCACTAAGGACGAGCTGCGGAGGAAGGCTGAAGCTGTTGTACGGGCCAACTATGAGGAAAAGCTCTTCGATGCCAAAGCACGACTTGCTTCTTTTGATTTGACCTTGTATTATTCTTTTTCATAAGAACAGATCTGCTTTGTATCACTTTCTTTTGGCTTCTAAATAAAAGTGATATTAGTTTTTCCTTATTTCTTGCATATGTCATGTTTTGATCTGAAGCAATAAAATCATGAGAAATGCCAGAGGTGTGATCCTAACTTAGCACAGATTTCCGTGATAGGTCTGATTTAGAAAATTTTCCTTATTATCATTTGAGATAACTCTAGAAAATTTTCAACTGCTAGGGATAAATACTTGTTATTCTCCCAGAATAAGACTGACCAGTAGAATTCTTCCTGCGTTATGCCTTTGCTTTAAACACTAAAAGAAATCTACAAGTGCCAGAGGTGTATTATTAACTTGGCATGAATTTCCTCATAGAGTGAAATTTACGAATTTTCCTTATTACCACTAGGGATAATTCTGGAAAAAGTTTAATCCGCTGAGAATTTTATGAGAACACTTCTTATGTAGAGGGATAAAAAGGTTCAAATAGGGGGGTTTGAACTGTTAGAGGTATGATGTTAACGTAACAGGAAGAAATGTTACAATCGGGGTAATTTTGTGGACTTATCGCTCTATTGGAGAGAGTCGATAAGTGGATTTTGTCAGAGGTGTGATTTTAACGTGACAGGAGAGAAATTACGATCGGGGCAATTTTGAGGTCTTATCGCTCTATTAGGGAGAGTCGATAAGTGGACTTTGTCAGAGGTGTAATTTTAACGTGACAGGAGAGAAATTGCGATCGGGGCAATTTTGAGGACTTATCGCTCTATTAGGGAGAGTCGATAAGTGGACTTTGTCAGAGGTGTGGTTTTAACGTAACATCCGTGGGGAAGATATTTTAGCGTCTCGCTGGGGAGAATTGCTAAATGCTTTATCATCGGAGCGATGAATTGTACTACTTATGATTTGAACGAGATTTGGGGAATTTTATCACCCTACTGAAAGGAAGTTGATCAATTGGTTATTTAATACTCTACTGAGGAGAGTTAGTAAATTGACCAGGATTTGAATGATTTTGGAGATTTATCGTTCTATTGACGAGAATCGATAAGTGGATCTTGACAGAGAAATTATAGTTATATTGGTAGTGATGGCAACTAAATTCAATCTCTATGGTGATGATGATTGTCTGGGGTGTAATATTAACCTGATAAGGATTTAGATTCTGCTGAGGAGATACAGAGGTTTAACAGCACTCTGTTAAACGAATCCATAAACTTAGGGAATAAGTGACATGTTTGAAAACACAAGGGTAGATTCTTTATTTGGAAGAATTGCAGCGCAAAGGTGACCTTTGCGTTTGAGATTCGAAACGGGAGGTTAAGAGCCCTCGTAACGCTGGTCTTGGCCTAGCCTTTGGGGGATTTGAACGCGGATGTGAACTTCGCGTTAAGATTAAAGTCTTAACTGACTTTATCCAAAAACATGAAGTATTGCGTTTTGAAAAATGAATGAGATTCTCTCCTAGAATCCCGTGCCATCTTAACAGCTTGACGGCTGTTATAAATAGACCCGAGTGGTCATGTCAAGAGTCATTCGACTCTTTCCATTTTTAGCTAGTTCTAAGAACGAGAACCCTCATTTGATTTCGACGAGATTTCCGGTGAACTCGATCCTCTTTGATCAACAACGTCTTCTTTGACTGATGGCGCCACGAAGAGTGAGTTCTATCTCCAAAAAAGTCGCTGAAGCAACTTCCAAAACACCGTCAGCTGGGGACGCCGGCGGTGTTCTTGTTCCTGCGGGAACGTCGTCGTCATCGTCGTTGTCACGGAGGCCTCCCTGTCGTGGTAAGTGGTGATCGAAATAACTTTCTTTGACAAGTTTTCTGAAAACCCTAGATGGGTTCTTGACAACGAGGAAGATGACTCGTTTCTTATTTAATGAAAACACAGAGTTAGGACTCTGTGTTCATTATGAAACGCGGTGTTGACTCCAACGTTTTGAATTCTAAACGTGGGTCTCGGCCTACGCGTTTGGGATTTACAGCGCGTGTCTCGACTCTCACATTTTGATTTACAATACGAGGCTCGACTCTCGCGTTTGAGATTTTCAACACGAGGCTCGACTCTCGCGTTTGAGATTTTCAACACGAGGCTAGACTCTCGTGTTTGAGATTTTCAACACGAGGCTGGCCCTTTGTGTTTAAGATTTGACATGCGGGCCTTGATCTCTGTGTTTCTAGCTTTGTATTTATGTCAACAACTTGTTTTAGCTGCTAATCTTTGCTTTTGAATTTGCGGTGTTCCTTCCAAATGTGCCGCTTTCGCAGGAGCATCATTTTAGGTATATTGGCGGCCTTGACACGAATGAAGTTTTTGGCCTTCGTGATAGAATTCCATTATGCACTTTCTCTGACTCAGAGAGAATGAGCATGCTCCGATTCCCCCGATGCTCTACTCTTAGAGCTTTGATCACCGATTTCGACTTGGAGACCCCTACCGGCCATGATCAATTTCCTAAACCGGCGTTCATATTCGGAGATCATATAGCAGCTGATGACCGTTTCATACATGCAGAAGATTCAAAGCTACTGCGGAGAGTCAATAACCGTTTTCTCTTCCTCCCAAATATGAAGAGGATGTATCCACTCTCCTACTTCTTGAACGTGAGCTGTCGCCGAGGTTTGACTTTTAACATAGTCAAGGAAAAAGAAAATGTGTCGCTTGGATTTGGTCGACAAGCTCGCACACGAATCGGGGGTCAACTCAAGGGTTTGAGGCCCGGCCTATTTGAGAAGAAGGATCTTGCTCCAGAAATGCCACTTCCAGCGAATGTCTTCATTCGCTAATACATTGCGGCTCAGGGTGAATTCCCTGCACAGACGTTCAGATCCTCGGGATGGGTATGTTCTGGAGAAGGAGGTTGGTGGACCCGGATGATGGACTTCGTTCTTGAGGAGCTGAAGGAACCGCTAGCTCAATCGGGTCTCGTAATCCCAGTGTTAGCTACTCGACGTGGGATTGTGCAAAGTTATCCCAATTTCTTCGCTAAGTTGGAGAATATAACCCGGACAGCTACACGTTCTTCACACCTATAGGGGAGTTAGGTTTGCTCTCCACAAGATGCAAGCGGTATCAGGGCTGCCATTCGGTCGGATGCCCTATGAAGAATTCATCCATACTACCGAGGAGCTTTCTATTTTGAGGGCGGCACACCCAGAAGTTTATGCTACTTTCTGGGAGTTGATGTGCCACTTCCATATATGTGCTCAGGTCATTGGGATGCGCGGAGGGGGTATTATGCATACTGCATGGGCAGACTACATTTTTTAGAACTTAAGTCAGAAAGATAAAGCCGTATCCCATCTTGCTGCCATTTCTCCTAAAGAAGCTAAGTCTCGAATTAAGGCTTCTAGTGCTGTTTACGAGACGGAGCGCATGGAAGATGACTTTGAGGCTGGTGTCAAATTTGAAAGTTTTCACTACCAGGCCACAACTCCTATTTCTGACATGGCTCTCCTCGCTGGCTTCTTCATGATCTGGTTAAAGCGGTGTGTAGTACCATCGAAGCCGGTCGAGGCGATATTAGCTGAGGTTGTATACCCAGCTGTCTTATTAGCTCACGGGAGGCCCATGAGCCTCCTCACTGCTATAGTAGGATGCGTGCAGAGTGGCTTATGGATGTTGACCTCCGAACTTACCGGCGTCCGAGGAATTAAAGCTACGTACTGGGAAGAAAGCTAGGAAAACTCCCCAACCACGTGTACCAGTGCCGTATACGTACTTGGTGTCATGGTTCGTGCTACATAGCCCTTCGTTGATGACGGGGGTATTTGAAGACGATGACGCCTATATTCCCTTTGTGCAGAGGTTGGAGTCGGCCACATGGACTAATACCTATATAGTCAGGGCTCTACTGCTTTTATCTCAGGAAGACGTTTACAGAAGTTTTTGCTGCGCTCCTGATTTTGATAGAGCTAATGAAGAGAATGCCAGCTTTACAGACGTGCTTTTTGAGGGTTCGTCCTCCTTGGAAAAAGGCACATTCAGATGGCTTCTCATGATCAGGTTGGGCTATCTGGTCTATCACTTGAGAGAGAAGTGCATTGTTAAACCTTCCATGCCTTCTCGATTCGCCAGACAGTTTGGATATGATCAGCTTTATGTTAGCAATCCTAACCCGGCATTGGCTCAAGTTGGGAACTTATACGAGGGGGCCCACGCGTGGTCCTTCTTCTCTGCCGGAGGGACTCATGCGCATTTTACATTACCCAACTGACCGCCTAGCCGTTCCACCGTTGCGAACTTCCGCAATTGGTTCAATGAGGCTTCTCGAATTCCGAAATACGATATCTACACTTCATGCATAAACAAGATTCGAGAATTGTATAAATCGAGAAGTGGTTCCACCAAGACTCGTTTATCGGGAATAGAGGAGTATCTATCCTGTGAACGAGGAACAGTCGGAGCTGTCGAAGCCTAACAGGAGTTGCCCACCATTAAACCCTCTGAAGAAGAGATTCCTATGGGGACTGAAGAGGGGTCATTAATTGCTGACCCTCCTGAAGACAAGGCGGCTGGGAAAATTCCCGAAGAAGCACCCGCTCTTGAACCTCGCTCTCTAAGATCAGGTAAAAAGGCCCTTACTACTGAAGAGGAAGGCGAATATGATAGGAGAATTCACAAGAGAAAACCCGTCGCTGCCAAAAATTCTAAGAGGGCCAAATTGATGGGAGACGCGATGAAATCTGCACCTGTTGTGCGCTTGGCTGATAGGGAGGACGAAATGCTTCAATCGATCCCTTCTATTCCCGAGGAGGCGGGAGCTGATGAGATATTGCCCATTGAGGGTTTAGAATCCGCCTCTCCTCCTCTCATCCGGGACCAAGGTATGCATGAAGGCCATCCTTCCGAGGTTGTTCCTCTACCTACTCGTGATGAGTATACGGGTCCGATCTACCCAACTGTTCCTCCTCCATGTTCAAGAGCTCTGAAGAAACTGATTGAGGAATTAGAGTACTAGATACAGATGACTATTGATATCGTCAGTCTTGGGGGTGCTTCCTTTGAGAATTTTGCACCTATCTTGACTGGCTGTTTGGATAAAATCAAGGATAAAGGTGATGTGTCATGGGTTGAACATTGTAAGGGGAGTGTCATCCTCTTGGAGGCAGAGTTGGCAGCTTTCAAGGAGCTACAGTGCACTAATCTAGAATCTGAAGTGGAGCCGGTTCTCTCCTTGGCTACAATCTCGAAGGTACATCATCAAGAGATCCTTCGCAAGGACTTATCTGATAAAAAGGCCCGCATAACGATCTTAAGAAAGCAGCATACTCAAGTATATACCAATATCAATGATGTTGTTTCTGATATTCGTGCCACTGAAGAAGCTATTACTCGATTAGAGTCTGAGTTGGACCAAAAGAAAACCCAGTTGGCTCAATATGAGGATGTTAGAAAAGGACTTCAACTTCAAAGTGATAACATTTTTAAGGATTTTTGCAACACACTCCACGCATCTGAGAGAATTCGAAGAGACATTGTTGCTGCTGCCCCTGTTGAAGCAGAACTCAGAAGGGAGATTGAAGAACAAGTCCGAGCAGCTCACGAGAAGAAACTTTCGGCCTTCAAGTCCAGGCTGAAGTCCCTTAAGTTGATGAATCTTGCTGCTTAGATTTTGTACTGTTTTTGGCTGGGGAATAATTTTGTATTATTTTCATTTCGATTATCGTTACTTTGTATTCAAATTAACAATATTGAATAAAAATGATATCATTTTACCTTTCATCATCTATTTTGTTGAATTCTAATTCAGGACAATGAAAAGTAATGCAAATGTTGTAAGTAGAGTGTTAACTTAGCACGAAATCGAAATTCTCTTTATTACCACTTAGAATAATTCCAGAAAATTTTAATCGTCAGAGGTGTAGTGTTAACATGACGACATACAAGACAAGATAATTAAACATTTATTCTTGAAATACACTTTGAATTGACAACCCCCGGCCTGACTTGACTGGCATTTGAGAGAGGAAGAAAGGGGGCCTATGACTTACGGGAAGTATCTCTTAAGGAACTTCCCGTTGATTGGCATCATGAGCCTGTCTCTTTTTTGATCAATGAGGCGATAAGCTCCATTCGAATAAACTGATTCTATTACGAAGGGTCCTTCCCATTTGGGATTGAACTTCCCTTTGGTTTTGTGTGTCATCACCATAGGTCATCTGACGGCTAAGACCAAATCGCCTTTCTTGAAAATTTGTTCTTTAACCTTTTTGTTGTAAGCTTTAGAAATTCGGGCTTGATACAACCTGATCTGTTGCTGAGCTTGAAGTCGCTTGTTGTCTAAGGCTTTAAGTTACTGAAGGCGCAGTTGATGTTTCTCTTCCTCTGTCATTCAGGTTGCGATAGCGACTCTTAAAGAAGGGATCTGAATTTCCAAAGGTAACACAGCTTTGCAACCGTATACCAAAGAGAATGGTGTAGCTTTCGTAGGGGTCCTCACCGTTGTATGGTAGGCCCATAGACATTCGCCGAGTCTTTCATCCCAATCGCGTCGGCTCTTGGAAACAAAATTTTTGAGAAGCTTCACAATGGTCTTGTTAAAAACTTCTGTAAGGCCATTTGCTGGCGGATAATATGCCATAGAGTCAACGCTTTGGATCCTAAACTTATCACAAAATCTCTGAAATCTCAAACTGACAAATTGTGTCCTGTTGTCGTGAACTATTCATCTCGGGACTCCAAAATGGTAGATGACGTGATGTTTGATGAATTTAATTACGTTCGAAGTCTTGACTTCTTTCAGCGGGATTACCTCTGCCTATTTGGAGAAGTAATCGTTTACAGCCAAAATAAACCGGTGTCCTTTGGAAGTCGGAGGAGAGATTGGTCCCACAATATCCATACCCCACATTTCGAACGGCCATGACGCAGATATGGGATGTAAGTTCCCTGGCGCTTGATGGATAAAGTCACCATGAATTTGACATGCATAACAATGTTTAGCGTAGTCGACTGTATCTGAGAACATCTTTGGCCAATAATAGCCAATTCGTCGGAGGCGAGCTCCCAACTTAGCTCCGGGCTGATGAGCTCCGCATATTCCATCGTGAGCCTCCTTGAGAGCCTCCTTTGCTTCCTTTCAAGAAAAGCATCGAAGCAAAACTCCATCATGTGATTTACGATACAATATTTGGGAAACCGTATCGTAATAGAATCGGAGGGCCTTTTGTTTGATAGCGGCCGCTTCCTTAGTATTATCGGGCAAAATTGCATACAAGACATAGTCAATGTACGGGAATCGCCAATCCCTAGATTCAAGCTCCATGGAGGTTGTGCAGACTTCTCCTGCTATTGTCTTGTCTGGACTTTCCTCTATAGGAATCTTGGAACAGTATAGTTCGCATCCCGTGACTGGAATTATTGTTTCAGCCCTTGGTGGCAACGCTGTAAGGACCATGAATTTTGATACTAGTTAAAATAATTTTTTGGTATTTTAAAATATTTAATTATGATTTTTAAAAGAGTATTGGTATTTTTCTCAATTTCCTACAATTTTTTATGATTTAAAAATCTGATTATATATTTATTTAAATGATTTTAATATTTATAAATTTATTTCGTGCAGTAAAATTTTCTAGAATTAATTTGTTATGTTATCAGTACTATTACGTATTATTTTAAATAATATGTTGTATTATTAATATTATTATGTATTATTTCGTATAATACTTTGCATTATTAATTACGTATTTTTGGTATAATTTGTTGTATTATTTTAACTATTACATAATAGCTGTCGTATTAGTATAACTAGTACGTTTTACTGTGTATATAATTATCCCATAATTATTGAATTTTAAATGTAAGTAAATATATTTTAATTATTAATTATTTTCGTTTAATTGTACAATATGGGTATTTTTCAACTATTTCGTATTAGCTGTTGTAATAGCACAATATGTACATTTTTAATTATAGATAATTATTATGTAATTAGTTTAATTTTTAAATACTCAAAAGTATTTATTTTAATTAATTTAGTTAACTACTTTAACCCTAAACCCTAATTATATATATATATACCTATATATATAACCCTCTCTCTCCTCTCCTGCTCAAAAAAAACCGCCGCCGCCCCTATTATCTTCTTCCTCTCTCTCTCTTCAACTCCGCACACCACCTCCATCTCCCTCCTCGCGACCACCCCCACTTCAGATCCGCGTCGCCCGAGTCCGCCGCCCCACCTCGTTCCTCCCCCTCGCTGTCCAGCAACCTAAGCCGCCGCCCAGCCTTGCTGCCGCTTCGCCGCTGGCAAGCCCCAAACCCTCACCACCACCGCCGACCTCTGCCTTCTCGCCGCCTGAACCACAGCCGCTGCCTTGGCCTTCGACCAGCCCTCGACGCCGACAACCGCGACCACCCAAACCGCCTCAGTCGCTCCCCAAGCTCCTCCGACCAAACCCAACAACCCGACTTCCTCTCCCTTCACTCACAACCACCCATCGCCGGCGAACCTCCAGTCTCGCCGTTGGCCTCCCCCATCTCCGATCACCTCCTCCGATCTCGCTGACCCGCCGCCCTCATCCTCTTCCACTACCTCAGCCCCCGATCTCGCCGCCTCCTTGCCCGCAGCCTCCTCCGCCGTCCCCAACGCCGCTCGCCTTTGCTACTGCCCCGCTGCCCCTTGCCGGCCGAGCCGCTGCCCTACAGTCTCCGTCCGCCTCCTCGTCGCGCCGTGCCCGCGCTCAGATCCGATCCACGCTATCAACGTCGATTTGTTCGATGAACCCCGAGGCAAGATCCCGATCCTTGTTTAGTTTCATTCCAGTTCTTATATTCGTCGTAGATTATTTATGTGCAAGATCCCGCATCACCTCATTACCATTACAATTTCTATATATGTTATTTATTATATATATTGTTTAGATTATGATATTATGTGTGGGATGATGATGAATGTTGTTAAGTATTATTGTGGTAGATTACTTGTGAAATGCTGAATATAAAATGACAAGCTTGCATTTTGAAAGCTAGATAAATTTTAAGAGTTGTTATCGAAAAAGAAAATTAGAATAATTAAAAAGAAAAGGTAAAACAGTTACTGTTCATTAGGAATAATATATAACAATAATAATATATTTAAAAGGTTATTTTTGAATAATTTATGAGAAATAAATTAAAAGGATTTATTTTGGAATTAATAAATTTATGAGCATGATAATTGGAAATTTTGATATTTCATGTATATTTATTTGATAGATGTAGTTTCATCTTGTAATGTTATTAGTAGTTGTTCACGATTCTTGTTCATGATCCACGACACTGTTAATTAGTATTTATGGCATTTATCATTCTTTATTATGATTGAGAATCGTTAGGAGTTTATGACTATAGTGATCTGTGTGGCATGAATAAGATTTAGAGGCCTGTGTGTTGTTGGCTTAGAAAATAAGAAGAGCCGGGATGGGAAATCTTGGTACATGTGATTAGAAGTGACTGTTTATGTATCCTCTAGGGTCGCTCTAGTGAACCGATACGCACTGGGCTAGTTTGATAGGCCAGTGAACCGATACGCACTGGGCTAGTTTGATAGGCCAGTGAACCGATACGCACTGGGTTAGTTTGATAGGCCAGTGAACCGATACGCACTGGGCTAGTTTGATAGGCCAGTGAACCGATACGTACTGGGTTAGTCTGTTGGGCTAGTGAACCGATACGCACTGGGGTTAGACGGTTGGACTAGTGACTTGTTATAGAATGGCTAGTTACATGAATTGTTACTTGGATGAGTTTGATCCTCGTGAGATATAGGCCAGTTATGTTTCTTTCCATACCTAGATCGGGATTAATATTTAATCATCTACAATTTGAGGCATATGGTATATACATGAGGGTTTCCTTGTTTGGATTATTTCGCTCGACGTACTACGTATCAAGTTGTAGATTTTTAAGTATTAATTCTATCCAGGGGTATGTCCTTGTTACGCGGATGATTATGGATTCTTATGATCGTTATACTCTAGTGATGGATTGTATCTAGCTTGTTAGTATTTCAGTTGCATACTTCTATTGTTACTACTATCATCACATGTTTCTATTTCTGTTATCACTTTGGTCACTCTTCTATTATTATTACTACTGTTGCATCTGTTATTGCATTGGTCATTCGACCGTTCCTATTTTCTTTGTGGGGTCGGGTCTTGCCGTGCGTCATGCACCTGACGTACACCTATTTTCTCTGGTGTACGTCAGACTTAGAGGAAGAACAGGTCCAGCTGGGAAGATCATCAGGAGCCAGAGGATTCTCAGCAGGAGTGCCTTGGAGACGGAGCAGAAGAAGAAGCCGAAGTTTAGTTATTCCCTCCAGTTGTTCGATGGTCTTAGATTACTTTTGTCGTTCTTTCTATTTTCGCCTGATCGATGTAGTTACATTTTCTTCAGTATTCATTTGTTCATTTTGTATAAAGGCATGTTTGACCCGTATTTTATGTCTTGGATGATATTCATTTGTGATATGTATTATCTTATTCTGAGTTGTCTTTATATTCTTGCTATCTGTGATCAGGGACCTGTGACTTCGTTTTGTTTTATTTCCAGACGCTTAGCGTATTAGATTGAGAAGAAGAGGTCTAGCACTTATCTCTCCTCAGTCTAATACGTCGTGGGCTTGTTCACGTCCCGGTTCCCATGTATTTTGGGAAGCGGGGCGTGACAAACGCTAATGAAGTTTCCAACGAGGCTAAAGCGTCGGCATAAGCATTCTGAGCTCGTGGAATGTATCCAATGAAGAAACCTTCGAACTTCTTAGCTTGCTTTAGCACTGCGAAGTAGTACGGGATCAAATCCTCATGACGCACTTCGTATTCTCCTCGGACTTGATTTACGATGAGCTGAGAGTCACCGTAAGCCTCGAGATGCCGAATATTAAGTTCTTTAGCAAATTGCATTCCTAATAGCAGAGCATTATACTCGACTACATTGTTGGTGCATGGCTCGATCAGGGAAAATCCTCTTGGGATCACGTGACCGTTTGGAGAGATGAATACTATTCCTACTCTCACGGTAATTGCTCCATGATGATTTGCTCTGGATGCATCGTCAAAGAATAATTTCCACACTTGCATAGCTTCTTGAGTGACGCAAGCTTCAGCGACTTCATCGGGTAATTCTTCATACAACTTAGATGTCCCTGGCACCGGGTGATCAGCTAGGAAGTCTGCCAACGCTTGACCCTTGATTGTTTTTTAGGGCATAAATTGCATGTCATACTGTGACAAGAGGATGGCCCACTTTGCCAGTCGGCAATTTAGAGATGATGGTTTTATCATCAGAACTCTTAAGGGATTTACCTTATAAATAACATGAATTGTTTGTCCTACTAGGTAGTGCCGCATCTTTTGGACTGCAAATACCAAAGCGAGGCATTCTTTTTCGACTGGATTATATCGTTGTTCGGCTCCCATCATGGTCCTACTTAAGTAGTAGATGGCTTACTTTTGCCCTTGATCGTTGTTCTGAGCTAATAAAACTCCAAGAGAATGGTCCATGGCTCTCACGTATAACATGAATGGTTTTCCCGATATTGGGGCCACAAGAACCGACGGTTGGGTGAGATATCTCTTAATCTCTTTAAATGCTCTTTGGCAGTCTCCATCCCAAACAAAGGACACTCCTTTCTTCATGAGCTTAGAAAAAGGTTGACAGCGTCCCGAGAGATTGGATATGAATCTCCGGATGTAGGCTAATCTGTCTTACAAACCTCTGAGTTCTTTGAGATTCTTCGGAGGTGGCATGTCTTGGATAGCCCGAATTTTCTCTGGATCAAGAGAAATTCCCTTGGATATGATAATAAATCCCAGGAATTTTCTGCTCGATACCCTAAGAAACGATTTTGTCGGGTTCATCTTCAGCTGATGTGCTCGCATGATATCAAACATTGTCTTCAGGTCTATAAGATGGTCACCTTTGTGTTGACTTTTCACTGCTATATCATCGACGTAGCATTCAATCTTCTTACGCAGATGTTCGTGGAAGATGATGTTCATTACACGTTGATAAGTTGCACCTGCATTTTTTAAGCCGAAGGGTATCACTGTATATCAATACACCCCCAATGGTGTTCTGAACACTGTATGCTTTTCGTCTTCAGGATACACCTTGATTTGATTGTATCCGGAGAATCTGTCCATGAAAGACATCCTTTCATATCCGCAGGTATTGTCAATCATGATATCAGTGATGGGAAGAGGGAACTCGTCTTTTGGACAAGCTGCGTTAAGGTCACGAAAGTCGATGCATATCCGGACCTTACCGTTCTTGTTGGGAACTAGGACAATGTTGGCTACCCAGTCCGGGTGTTGTTCCTCTCTAACAAAACCCGAGTCTATAAGCTTTTTAACCTCTGACT
This sequence comes from Asparagus kiusianus, assembly GCA_022839385.1. Taxonomy (NCBI): domain Eukaryota; kingdom Viridiplantae; phylum Streptophyta; class Magnoliopsida; order Asparagales; family Asparagaceae; genus Asparagus; species Asparagus kiusianus. The sequence continues at coordinate 326,452 of BQKN01067423.1, forward strand.
CAATTGCTTTCATGATCTCTGGACGAAACCGGCGTTGTTATTGTTTGACGGGTTTTGTATCCGGATCGATGTTGAGACGATGTGTGGCTACTTCTAGGTCAAGACCAGGTATATCTTCATAATTCCAAGCGAAGACATCTATATATTCTTGGATAAGGGATATAAGGTCCTCTTTCTCAGATAGTGCTAAGCTTTCACTTATGAAGATAGGTTTAGGTTCGGATTCATTTCCCATGTTGATCTGAATCACTTTATCTTCAGTAGGTGGTTCACGTTGTTCGAAGCGCATATCCCACAAGATGTTAAGGGTTTAATCCAAGGGTCATTGGTTGATTCAATTAATTCTTCATCACCCCCTGCATCTTTATCTGGATGACTAGTTTAAACCATGTTCACGGTCAAACTTTTAAAAAAAGGTCCGACACTAACGTCGGATTCCCATGATGATGTCCCGGATGAATGGTCCTGACGCAGATAATTACTGGTTTTATTTTCTGAGATAGAGGGAGTTGTGACATAGCCCACACCTCTTCCAGTTTTTTGATAATAATCCGAAGGTTTTCCTTCGGGGGTGAGAGACATTCGAATCGGTGTTCGTCTTCCTTTCTCAAAGTTTAAACCTGGTTTTTCATTAAAATGATATCCCATTCGCTTCATTAGACGTATAGAATTGGGTTCTTGGTAATGGAATTGAGGAACTCCATCATCTTCCTCTTAACTTCCTCGTTTGAGTTGTTCAGGTTTAACTTTACCAAAATAAATCGGCTTCTGCCCTTTCCTTTTGGACAGGACTTTGAAGAAAGCCTTCTGTGCGTCTTCTACTTCTTCATCTGAAGCGAAGGATGACTTAATCGGCAATGTGAGGGACGCCTCTACACACAATGTGTGCCATGGGTCGGTACCTGTATTAAGATCATTCCCTATTTGTTCATTTTTAGAGGACACATCAGATAAGTACGCTAAAATAAAATCTTCATTAATGCACCACTCGCCCTCACTCGGTACATTATTATTGTTCTCGTCCTAACCCATTACATTTAAATTCAACTCCCATGGACAATCTTCTTTAGGGTCTGGCTCAACGTCAGCTTCATTACCACTATCAACATCTTCTTGCTCATGTGATTCTGAATAGAAGACATAATCTGTGTGGAAGTTTTCCACTCCTCTGAAAGGGTACTTTTCCGTAATTAGGGTTCAAACTTCTCCTTCATTATTGGCATACTTCATGACCTGATGTAGGGTAGACGGGATAATGCAGTTTGTATGTATCCATGGTCATCCTAGAAATAGATTGTAGGAAGTGTCCGCGTCTATGATGTTACATGTCACCTCGGACTTGAGGTCTCCGATTTGACACCTAAGCTTGATCTTCCCCAGGGGCCGAGTGCTGTTAGCGTTAAACCCAAAGATGGTAGTCTGAGTGGTGTTCAGCCGATGCATGGGAATCCCTAAGACCTGCATGACCCTGTAAGGCATAATGCTGAATGCTGAGCCCGGGTCAACTTGAACGTGGCTGATTTCTGATGACCCGATGTACCCTATGTAGTACAAAGGTCTACCATGTTTGTGTTTCACCTGCATATCTTCCTGAGTGAATGATATACACGGTAGACTTCTTGCTGCTTGTAGGTATTGCAGGAAAGATTGATCTTCGGAAGCTTCAGGGATTGGAGCGACTTGTGTAATAAAGCTCTCCGTATTCTTTAATGCTTCAATTAGAGCTTCCTTGGTGGTTTTGGACAACCTCAGGAGCACATATAGGGTAATCCTAGCCGGTATGTTGGCCAGTTGTGCCATGACATTGAATCGGAAAGGAGTGATTGATTCTCCGGTTTCCTGTAGAAGGTTCCTATTATATCGGGTTTCCTTCTGTTTCCCTTTATCAATTAACTTTTGTGGAACAGAACCCCCAGCATCTTGGTGTGGTTCCTCAGCTTCTTGAGCGGGCTGGTCATAATCTTTCAAATAAATCTTTCCTGACCGGGTGCCAGGATTGCCTCCTGGGTATGCTGCCAGGACGATTCTCTCTTCCTCTGAGTCGGTGAGAGGTTTGAGATGGTCATCATTCTCGTTTATAGAGGGGCTAATCATATTGGATGATTTAGCCTTGCTTCCTTTCTTCTTGGACGAGGTGTTCGTCCATTGTTAGTCTCCAACCAGGTCGGGATGGACCCACATGATCTCCCCTTTTAGGGTAGTGAGGGGTACCAACCCCCTATCCTTCTGACTGTGTAAGTTAGTGTTTTTCAGATGTATTTCCCCTTTGTGGATGGGAATGACGCCATCTGCAGCTGCTACAGGGGGGAATCACCGAACTGGACCGCTATCAAGTTAGTGGATACGGTCTTCTGCTCCGGCTTCAGGGTAAGCACGTTAGCATTCACCAGATTTTGCAAGATGTCTTTGAAGACATAACATTTTCTGATAGGATGTCCCAAGAACCTATGATAACGATAGTAATTGGGGTCATCCACCTTTCCTGCTTCATTTGGTTTTCTGATCTCAAGGAGCTGCAATTTGTTGTTCTTCCGAAGTAGTTGGAACAGGATGTCCACATGCTCTTCTTTGAACGTGTATTGCTTGGACGCTCTCCGTTGGCTCAGAGTTTTGCCCTGCTTAGCCGGTGATGCACGCGTGTTGGCGTCGGCAGCCAAAGTCTATTTTCCCTTGGAGCGCGGAGCATTGTGCTGGTTACGTTGTTGCTGTAGCTTAGGTTGGGGAATTTCTTTAGCCTTGACTCGAGCAACAATTTCTTCAGCTTGTTCTCCTTGCGAAACTAATTGTCTCCAGGAGCGACATTCTGCCATCCCCATCTGAGCGAGGAGCTGGGTCTGCAAGTTGTGCCTGTAAGTTTCAACTAAGGTCGATTGGGTTATACCTAATGGGCATCGCAATGCCATGCTGCGGAATCTTTCCACATAAGTCTTGATGGACTCTTCTTTCCTCTACTTGGTGGCGAGAAGAGTCGGGACCGAAACTTCTGTGTTATCTTTGAAGAATCTGGCCAAGAAAAGCCTTTCAAGATCTACCCATTTTTGAATAGATCCAGCAGACAGTTTCATAAACCACTCGAAGGCAACTCCTTTAAGAGTGTTGATGAACAAATGGGTCAGGATGGCGTCGTTCGCTACCACATCTCTAGTCTGTGACTTGAAGTAGTAGGTGTGTTGGTTCGGTGATCCTGTACCGTCAAAAGGTTGTAGAGTTGGAGCCTTAAACTTCAGCGGATAGGGAGCTGTGTCCCATTCAGTAGGATAAGGCCGTATCACTCCTTCCTCGCGAAGCTCGCTTCTGTTGGCGATTGCGTTGAGGCGGGCTTCTAGTTCATCCACTTTAGCTGACTGAAGATTCGGTTCTCTTTCCATCTCCCTCTCGTTTTCAGAAGAAGATTCTAGGTTGTGAGTTTCATGTTCTGAGTTCTCAGGCGCTTTCTGCTTTCCTTTAGAGATTATGCTCCGGGAGGACTCCGGTCTTTGACCTTTTTTAGCAAGGAGTTGGGCTAACGTATCCTTCATTTGGAGAAGTGTCTCCTGTTACGCCTGGAGCATAACGTGGTGTTCGTCAACTCTTTTGGCTAAGTCTTCGGGGTTTCCAGTCATGTAAACAGAAGCCTCTCGTGCCACAACAGAGCTTGAAGATTGAGATTCGGCAATTGCCGAATGCTCATCATCAGAAATAATCCCTTTGGCCAACCTTTGATAATTAACCAAGCGGATGGCTCCTGTTCGGGTTCGAGTGTGGCGATATATCCCTTCAAACTCATCGCAAATATCCTGGACAGTCGGAGAGTGGCTTCTCTCTGATTCACCAGAGTTAGGAGCCGAGGCTTTCCCTCTGCCGATCACGTTGATAGTGACCTCAGGATATTCAGTTTCAGAAACCTTCTTCTTATGATGACATCGTCGCTTGGTAGGTCTGGCGATGTCAGCCAATCTGTCGAACACAGACTTGTGAGGTTCAGGTGTACAGTAGTGGCATTCTGAAAGGACTGCTGATATAAGCCGCTCACACTGGCATGAATGAGTTGCTTGCTATGTTGGTCTCCCTCTCGATGGTAATTCCCGTAAATCAGACACCTAGGAGGGGTCGCTTTCTGAGCGCGAGGAAGGAGAGGGCGCCCCCTACTCTTGAGTGGGTAAGACTGATTCTTGTCGAACATGGATTTTAATTCCATGTTGACTTTTTTGAACTTGGCGGACCACGTCGTGTTTTTGGGAAGAAACGCGAGGGTTGCGTTCTTGAAAAGAAACGCGGGGATTGCATTTGGATTTGTAAACATTAGGCCGAGGCCTGTGTTTAAATGATGAAACAGACCTCTGAGGGTCATATTTTGGTTGAACGCACCCCTGAGGGTCGCGTTTGGTTGGTGAAATAGACTTTTGAGGGTCATGTTTCGCTTGAATGCACATGTGAGATGTGTGTTTATCTTTGGTAGTGCTTTCCTAAGGGCTGCGTTTTGGAGGAATAATGCGCCACTGAGGGTCGCGTTTTAGCTGTATCAGTCGAGGCTCATAATTAGGCTCATTGTCGCGAAGTGTGCGTTCCGGGGTGGAAACGCTGTGCTCGGGCATAGCCTTAAAAACGCGATCCTCGCGTTGGGCAAGAGTTCGGTTTTCTCGAAGATGTGCTCGTCGTATGGATCTTCTCCGTCTTTGAGCGGCATTCTTCTTGGCTTGTTTCAAAGCCTTTGCAGCAACGTCGTTGGCGTTTATAGAGTTCGCCTCCTCTATAGGCCGTTTGTGGCCCGTAGCACGTCGTGTTGATGCGGACGTGGATCGTTCAACTCGTTGGACGAGTTCGGCAGAGGCTAAGCCCACTCCTTTGGAGGAGGGGCTGTTTGATGAATTTTGACCAAAGGAGAGGGCTTTCTTTGGCATTTCAGCAACAGTTTTGATCTCTTTGGAGATCTTGCGGGTATCGCGCCTAGCCTTGGGGCTAAGCGATCCAGAGGAGAGGGCCTCATCGTACTTGGCTTGGTCAAACTCCATGATGAGAGTTTTGACAGTTGTTCCCGGGAGGTGGACATTGGATTACGCCACCACTTCTTCGTCAGAAAAGCTATTCCCCACCGGAGTCTCCATCTTTTGTTTGTAGAAAATTTGTAGTAAAAGAAATGAAAAAAAAAATTGACTTGTATTCCTTTAATCTCAGTTACAATTGGATTTCCTGATTACAAAAGAGAGAAGAATGATCTGGATTCTCCCCTTTGTTTAAATCTGGGTTCTTCTCGGTAGCGATGGAGTACCTCCTTCGAATGTTTGCGTTGAATTTGCTCTCCGTTGACAATCTGACCGTCTTGTCTCGTAGGAATAATTAACTTATGTGGTAAATTTGATGGTTAACTCTTAACGAGTTTTAGAACTCAGAACGAGTTAGAACTCTAAGAAAAGAGTTGTTAAAACTGAATAATCGGTTAATCTCAAGAAGATCAATGCACACTAACTGAATTGAATTGCCTTGGAGCTGTTGATCTCAAGAAGATCCTCCAAAATCCAATCTATCTCCCTGGGAACAAACTCGACCGAACCAACCCCTCACTCTGTTGAGTTTGTTGAGTTTTTATAGGAGGATAAGGTGTTGTAACTGCCCCCTTAATCCGCTCCTAATTGGGCGTGATTTCCTTAGATCGTGAAAAAACGATTCTGAAATCGTTCGACTCGTATTTGAATGAGTCAAACACCCCATTTGGCGTTCAGGACCCTAACTCCGCATCTTAGAATTGAGACGCGGAGTTGGGTGTTGACCGAACATCAAAAACGCGAGGGCCGCTCGTGTTTCTCTTGTTGCAGAACGCGAAGATGAATTCCGCGTTTAGAAGGGGTTAGTTGACTTGTAACCTCTTCTGTAGAGCGTTACAAGGACCATTGTTCAGTAATCCTTGCTTTAGCTATTGTGGGGTGTGAAAGTCGTCAGATTGTAACTCTCACTGTTGATTGTGAAGACCACTGAATAGAGTTTTTATCAGTTGTCGGAAGTGTCGTTGAATTGTAACTCTTCTCGGTCTATGTGAAAAGTCCTTCATTTGTAGCTTTCATTCGTTGACATGAAAATCATCTGATTGTAACTTTTATTATTGAAACTTGATGGGGATCAGCTATCTATTGTGATTTTTAGACAACCTACAATAGGAATACCGTGTTTGTGGATAGGGTCGAAGAACAACTGTTATTATCCGTTTAGGTGGGTTTTTGATTGTGTAACAGCTTCTACATGTTTAAAAATAACTTCACATGTTTATGGATAACCCCAAGGAGTTCTAGAAGCCAATCTTATTAGAAAACAAGTCGGTAGCTGACCTGGTCACGAGTCACTTCGACTGTCTCGCACATGTCCGAGATAGCTTGGACTATCTCGGGTATTTTGATTTTAACTCTTTCATCTAACCTTGGAATAAGACGATTCAAGATGCGTTGGAAAGATGACAAATATACCTATAACTTTTGTCTTTTGAGATTCTTCAGATTTGAATCGTATTGTGACCAAAATGTGTGAGGCACAATTAGTGTCTCGCAAGTGCGAAACAGTCTGGACTGTTTCGGGTATTTTTGCTCTAACTCCCTCGTCCGACCTCAAAATGAAGTGATCCAAGACACGTTAGAAAGATAGCGAAGATCTCTACAACCTTTCATGGGCAATACACCCGTGGGATGAGCAAGACATGAGTGGTGCTTACTCCTTTGTGGGTGAAATGTAACCCTAGATCAAGTCGCTTCTTCGTTATTATGTTGTAAGACCCCGTTGACTTTGATGATTCATATATGTGAATATTAGTGAGACATAATATTTAATATATAATAAATATCTTCATAGCATGGTTGTGCATAAAACTTGTATTTTGAGCTTATCAGGATGTGTATATGCTCCAGGTATGAGGTTGAGTTGCAAATTTGCAAATCATGTGCAAAAGAAATCGAAGTATGCAATTTCCAGCTCATGAGTCGACCCATAACTCTTCATGAGTCGACTCATCAGGTTGAGTCGACCCATGACTGTCATGAGTCGACTCATGATATCGAGTCCTATTGTCTTTTAGCTTCTGCTGAGTCGACTCACGAATTATGAGTCGACCCATGACCCATGAGTCGACTCATAATAAGTCATGAGTCGACTCATCGTGTTTTTCTGGCCTCTTTCAGTTCGGGTTTGTGGGTTTTGGGTCAGGTTTATCCACTCATATATATGCTCTTCTACCCGAGAACACCTCATTTTCATCAGTTCTCCCCAGAAACCCTAGCCTCTCCCTCTTCTCTCTCAAACCCTAGGTATTCTTGGTGATTTTGGGGGCGTTTCAAGGGGGATTTCAGCGTTTCCTTTGGATTTTAGCGAAGGGGGATCGATCTTCATCACATCTGAGGCGAGTAACATCTCGCCCAATCTCTCTTCCATGCTTTTATGAATTTATAAACGTTTTTCATGAGTTTTATTGAGCCTAAGACATATTTTCAAGTATAAAACGATGTTCTTGTTAGTGTAAATGCTAAAGATTGTGTATTTCGGATTTTAAACTCCCACCAACAAGTTTTTGATAAAAACCAGATCTGGGAATTTATTTAAAGAAATGAAAATATGAGTTTTTATTTTGATTAAATGCTCTCTTTCATGTTTAGGGGTTAAATGTTAGATTTAACATGCAAGTATTCGTTTCTCATGTTATGTATGAACTTTTCACTGCCTCATGGTTTAACAATGATAGTTAGTGAGTCGTAGATCAGTATAATGGAAGTATGGTTCGAGATGAACGTATTGCACTTGTGAGATATGCAGATTTCAGCCCGTGAGTCGACTCACGACTCATCATGAGTCGACTCATCAGGCTGAGTCGACTCATGACTGTCATGAGTCGACTCACGAAGTGTTGTGGCGTTTCCTTTTTGCTTCTGTTGAGTCGACTCGTCAGTATACAAGTCGACCCATAAGTCATGAGTCGACTCATAATTAATCATGAGTCGACTCACAAAGTCGTTTCCTGTTGCCATTTACCTTCTGCTGAGTCGACTCGTATTGGTCACGAGTCGACCCATGAGGCATGAGTTGACTCATAAATAAGCATGAGTCGACTCATCAGAGTTTCTCCTGTTTTCTTCGTTCTTTCTGTTTAATCACCTACTGTGTGCAAACATATAGACTGAATTCATATGTTATTTATGTAAGATGACTTTTCCTGATATAAAGTTTAGATTTGCACAGCAAGGCATGTATAAGAGTAGAATGAACACTCCATTACTAGTGGTACTTCATGGTTCATGTACAGTTCTCGTGTTGGACTATAAGCGACTAAAGTCCCCGTGTTGGACATTGATTATATTTAGTCCACGCATTGGACATTGGTTATATTCAGTCCATGCGTTGGACATTGATTATATTTAGTCCATGCGTTGGACATTGGTTATATTCAGTCCATGCGTTGGACATTGATTATATTTAGTCCATGCGTTGGACATTGGTTATACTCAGTCCATGCGTTGGACATTGGTTATACTCAGTCCATGCGTTGGACATTGGTTAGATTTAGTCCATGCGTTGGACATCGGTTATATTCAGTCCATGTATTGGACACTCGTTACTTGCAGTCCATGAGTTGGACGTTCACTTCATGCAGTCTATGTTTTGGACACTTAATCGTTTTCGGACATAACACTCATGTGAGTTTGATGTGACACTTGCGGTAGCCTTGTCATGATTTCACTTATCGGTAGAGATGGGTTTGTATTCGTTTCCTTTATTGTTTCTTGTATTAGATCTCGGGTTTAGTATTTAGGGATTTACAAATTTGAGATACAAGGTATATACATGAGGGTTTCCTTGTTTGGATTATTTCGCTCGACGTACCTATGCTCGTGTTATAATTTCCTAAGTACCAAAACCCATTTGCTATTAGAATAATGATTTTATACTATTATGTAATAACTGTATTTTCTGTATACAACGAGCCCTTTCCCTAGGGGTTGGTTGTGATGTTGCTCGCTAGCGCTTTGACGCTTGTTGTCCCTCCCCTTTCAGGTAACGAGCCAGAAGCCCGGAGAGTCGCAGGTTGATGGCGATGCACTTTTGCTTCAGCTGTCTATTTAGATATATTTTATTTATGGAGCTCCACTATAGACTTTGTTTAGACATTTGAGGACTTTATTCTAGATGTTATAAAGGCTGTGTGCCTTATTTCCCTTACTCAGACTTATTGTATTTGAAATTTGTTAAGAACTTCAGTCTACTCATGTCAGACATTGACTTTGTATTCCTGTATGTTGGATGATGAAGTATTATTGCGATCTCTTTCATTTCATCAGTATCTCTTGTATTATCTTTTACTTTCTTTTGCACCTATACCTGTTGTCGACTCTACTAGAGAGATATTAATTGTGATGGTGAAACATGTTATTGCACGGTGTGGTGCATGGCAGGTTTGACATCCTTGGTTTCACCTGGGACTGCAGCCTTGTGTGAACCCTGGGGCGTCACATATGTCATCCCGTTGATTTGTATACTTTATCAACTCGCTTCGTGCATTTATTAGCTTCTCTATGACATCAGATAATTCTCCTTCATTCAGATAATGGCATTCATCGTCTTCTCTTTGTCTCGAGCTGTGTGCGGGAACCTATAGATAATTTTTGACACCTACATCCGTATGGTCATGTTTATACTTAGCGCTAGAATGATGATACTAGCACTTAGCTCCTAAGTATTCAGAACACACGGTATATATATGGGGGGTTCCTTGTTTGGATTTTTTACCCGACGTACTTATTCCGTTTAGTTAGGGGTTAACTGGGAGTATTTGCATTTTAGACCGTTAAGTATAGATATTGATGATAATTTTTGGGGGCGAGAATATGTTATACATCACGACTACCCGTACCTATTTGAGCCGGTGGGTTGATTGATTTTAATTGATATTTATGGATTGTTTATATGGTTATATTCATACTTAATGCTAGAATGAAGGTATTGACTCTTAACTCCTAATCATTCGGAACACATGATATATATATATATGGGGGTTCCTTGTTTGGATTTTTCATCCGATGTACTAGTTTCGTCTAGTTAGGTGTTGAGTGAAAATATTGGCATTCTAGATTGTTAAGTATAAATATTTTTATGTTTCATATCTAGAGATTAATGGTGCAAGATGTATATATGAGGGTTTCCTTATTTGGATTATCCCCTCAACGTGCTTTTCTTATATTATTAATCTCTAGGATACGATTATGGAATTTCGAGGACGAATTTCTTTTAAGGGGGAAGAATGTAAAACCCCAAAAATTTGAATATTATCTGAAAAATAATAATAAATATGTTATATGGTGAAAATATAACATATTTTAATGTTTGAGTATGATAGGAATTGATTTAAGATCAATTCAATGTATATTTGTGAATATATGAGTGCAGATGCACAAAACATGAACTAAGAGAAATCTAGAAATATGACCAGTTAAGAGTTTATATATTTTACACACAGATGTAGTTTGAATCTGAAAAAACTCAAAAGTCTAAAGTTGTAGGTATCTTCAACAAATTTCCAACAAATCTTAAATCACCTCATTCTAAGGTCGAATGAGAAAGTTGCAACCAAAATACCGAATGTTATTTTCCTTGTTAGACTAGGTTTCCTGGTTCGGGTCAAACGGGTTTATTTCGGGTTTGTATATATATATATATATACATGTGTTTGCACGAAAATTATCATCTTTTTATCAGAGTTTCAAAGCCTAGCAGCCCCTCTTCCTCTCTCTCAAACTCTAGCCCTAAAGTTAAGATTTTAGGAGCATCTTGTGAGGCGAGAAGCGAGGAAAAGGCAAGATCTATGATGTTTGGCGATGAGGAGTCGTTTCACATCAGTTTCAGAGTCTTGCACACGTGATAAGATAAGATCATCTGCATCCAAACTCATCCCCATAGTGTTTAATGATTATATAAATATTTAATCAATGTTTTCATACTTAAGGCTTAACCTAATATGAAAAAGATAAGATTTTTATGATAAATCTTAACCCAATGCTAGATCATTAGCTTTTCGTAATTTTTATGACAGTAATGTGAGCATGATCATTAGGGGTGATTAAATTTTTATTTTTTTTAAACTTGATAATTATGTTTAACTCGTGTGTTAACCTTAATTTGTTGTCTAAGTAAATTATAAAGAGGTTTAGTTTTTGTTTTCATCATAGATTGCAGAAAACTACTGCAGGTGTATAACATTTAACTAGAAATTTAAGATAACATATAAACTCCAAACAGAACCAAACTAGTGCCAAATGATAGCTATGTGGATCTAGTTTCCAAAACAGAAAACTATTCTTAAAAAGAGTTTATCTAGATAAAGATATGCTCAATTTACTAATAATATGTTCTGCAAAAAGCTGTAAATATGCTGATTTGAAATAATTGATATATTACGTGAAGGTTTCTTTGAGTTTTCATGTTAATTAATCATGCTTAAACCTTAGGTTTGTGATACCTAAGTAAGATAAATATGTTTAAATAAATTTTACCTTTGTTCATGAGTAGTTTTTATCATGTGTATATAATCACTTTGTTTACATATGAGATAATTGAAGAAATTATTTAATTAGGACGTTAAACCCTAATTTGCAAGATATAATAATTTAATTTGATGATTCAGATAATTCGTGTTGCATATACTAAGTATAAAATCTCGTTTTAACGTCATTATATGTACAATTAACATAAGCACTGTTTGTGCATGAAAGAATATGTCTTGACAGAGTAGACGACTACTACGCTTAGTAGTCGGCTACTCGTATCCAGTTGAGTATAACAGAAACTATGTTTTTACAGAGTAGTCGACTAATGTTCTTAATAGTTGACTACTGATATTGATATATGTTATTACAGAGTCTGGATGGACTCAGTGTAGTCGACTACTAAGCCTAGTAGTCGACTACTAAGGTTGTTGCCTGAATTTTTATTTTACATCTGTTTGAGATATGTTTACGGGTTTCGAGCCGCACTTCTTTATACGTAAATTCACGAATAGTGTAGTAGCACACACATGGGTATGTTGAAAGGAATTATGATGGGTTTTGACCCGATTACTTTGAGAAAGATTTTAGTACATATTATACACACACCTTCTGGATATCGTTGATGAGCTCAGTTTAGTACTACGGGGTTAGTGCGTCGATGTTCTATTTGTACAGGTTACTGAGTCGGGTTTGGATGCTTTATCTAGCAGTCGATCTATACGAGGGTGTGATGAAGCTTGTGAGCCATACTTCTAGGATGCCTATATGGTAGGCTGTTTCGCATTTATGTTATGCACTAAGATCGTGCTGAGACTAATGAGCCGTGTACACTGATTAGGTTACCTACAGGGTAGTCCGTTGCACATGATAATACTAAGTATCAAAATCTTGCATGGAATTGCATTGAGATAGTTAAATGATAGCCCGAGTCATTAGAGGATGCCAGTTATGTTTTTAACTCATTGCTAAAATATATGACCCAGAGTACTTTATATTTGAAAGTACACGGGATTTGTGTCGATATTCATTCTATCTTCCCAGTGACAGTGGAAGATATTATGAATACGATATGTTGATGTATTTACTTTCTTTTACTGCTTTTCTTTATTTTCTTAGTTAGGATCAATAATTAGCGATTCACAATTTGAGACATATGGTATATACATAAGGGTTTTCTTGTTTGGATTATTTCACTCAACGTACTATGTCTCGTATTGTAGGTGTTTAAATATTAATCCCATTATATACGAGGGAAAATGATCTAGGTAGACTATGCTTAATAGATAGAGCCTCTACTCTATCTAGCAGCCATTCTCCTCAGGGCGGATGGAGGTGATCTTGCTATAGCGCTCTGACGCTCTTGTTGCTGCTCTTTTTCTTCTAATATTCATTCAGGTAATTCGGAGTACCGAAGAGTCGCAGGATGATAGAGTTCTTGTATAGTCATCGTCATATGAGATTTATTAGAGGCTCCACCGTAGTTTTATATTTTTGTTCAGACCTTAGAGTTTATTTCATAGTGTAAAGGTAGTGTGCCTTAGTACGATTGTCAGTTGTTTCTTGTCAAGACATATTTATTCATTTTGGATATCAGATGTATTCCAGGTTGTTCATTGAGATATGATTTATTTATGAGATACTTCTTTCTATATCATGTATATTGTAGTTATTTCCTTTTTTTTGCTTGTTTTGTACCTGCTCTTTATTTAGATTCCACTAGAGGATATTGTTGTGATTGGTAAAACTTGTTGTTGCATAGTATGGGTGTATGATATGTTTGACATCTCTGGGTTCATCTTGGACTGCAGCCATATGTGAAAACAGGGGCGTCATAATCATTATATCTAGCTGGCCAACGAATCACCCTTCTACGTCTATTTGCTGCAATGGACTTCTAAACATGACCCTGCTCCTGAGTCTCACCATCCACTGTATCCTCTATATGCTCGGCTATCATCCCATCTCCTTCCAGTATCACTTCTGTAGGAGTCTCAATGGATACAATGCTATCTGAAGTGGGTGGAGTCACATCATCCTCCACCTGGTGTGATATCTCTTGAATCTAGTCTTCCTCCACCTGCTGAGAAACTTAAGACCTCATCATGTACGTCTCATCAAATGTAACATCTCTGCTAATAACTATCTTCTTGTCTTGTGGATCCCATAGCTTGAAGCTTTTTACTCCTTCTCTAAATCCCACAAAGCACCCTCGAATTCAATTTACCATCACTGACATGGTAATAATCAGGACACCCAAATATCTGAAGCGACTCATAGTCACTAGCCACCGAACCAGACCAACGCTCCGTAGTAGTCTTCCCCTGTATTGTAGTGCACGACAGCCTGTTAACGAGATCTCGCATAAACTAACGCCTCGGCCCAAAGAATCTAGGCAATCCACTCTGTATCATGATACGTCGCACCTTCTCCAGCAATGTACGGTTCAATCTCTAGCCACCCCATTCTGTTGCGGTGCAATCGAACAGTAAAGTGTCGCTTAATACCGTGATCCCGACAAAACTACAGAAATGGATCACTCTTATACTCTCCACCATTATCTGAATGAAGAGTCTTCACCTTTCTACCTATCTGTAGATCCACTTTCTTCTTCTACTCCACAAAAGTATCCAGGACCTCATGTTTATGCTTCATAGGGTATACCCAATTCCTTCTGAAATAGTCATCAAGAAAGTGACAAAATTATTGGACCCACCAAGTGATGTGTGCTTGGAAAGGCCCCAAACATCTGTATGAATATAATCCAACATACCTTTGGTGTTGTGAATAGCGATGCCAAACTTTACTCTAGTCTTCTTCCTAAGTACATAATGTTCACACAACTCCATCTTGCAAGTCTTAGCACCTTTCAATAGCCCATGTTTCATCAATGACTACAGGGATTTATCTCATGTGTGTCTAAGTCTCATATGCCATAGGATGGTAGTGTCATCCTCTATAGTGATAGAAGCTACCATACCCCCTATAACTGTCTTGCCCTTCAAGTAGTATATGTTATTTTCCCTGACACCTCGCATCACCACTATAGAACCCTTCGTGAAGTTTATAGTAACATCCTCTAAGGTCACCCGATAGCCTGCTACCTCCAAAATACCAAGAGAAATGATGTTCTTCATCAACTACGACACGAACCTCACTTCTTTCAACTCCCTAATCACACCATCATACATCCTGATCCGGACTGAACCAATACCATCAATAGGACATACGTGGTCATTATCCATAAGCATGACATTCCCTCTTTTTAGCTCCTCAAAGCTGGAAAACAAATCCCTCCTAGGGCAAATGTGATATGTGGCACCCGAATCCAACATCCACTCTGTAGAGTCGGCATAGCAAACCGATGGTAGTGCAGGACACGAATAACCTGAAGAATCTGAATCTGAATGCTCACCAACAGCTTTTATAATATTCACTTGTGAAGCTTATACATCTTTCCTCTTGTTTTTCCCGGCTTTATCCTTCAACTTTGGGCAGTCACTATCCTAATGTCCATCTTCTTTACAAAAATGACATTGATTGCTACCAATACTCTTATAGTTACATCTATTCTTCGATTTTGAGAGGTTGACTTGGTGGCGATTTAGACTACGACCTCGAACTGTTAATGCATCTCCCGATGCCTTCTCGGAGGGTTCGTCATCACTCTTCCTCAACTCAAAATTCACCAATGCTGAGGTCATCTCATCGTAGCTAACAGTGGTTCTTCTATTGATCATCGTGAGAACGAATGTACCATCATTATCCTCAGGCAACGAACACAAAAGTAGCATCGCCTTGTCTTTATCCTCAACCATGATATCAACATTGGCCATATCTGAAAGTAGCTTTGTGAAGTTGTTTACATGCTCCCTAATGAAAACTCTCATCTTCATCTTGAACTGGTAAAACCTCTTCTTCAAGTGAAGCTGATTCTTAATGCTCTTAGTAAAGTACTTTTCATTGAGTGTTTCCCACAATCTCTTCGCCAACGTCTCGTTCATCACATCATAAATAAGATATTGCGTCAAGCATGACCAAATAACTCCACAATCCCTACTATTTATTTTTTTCCAAACCTTGTCCTCCATATCAGTGGGTTTCTTTTGTAACTCAAGAGTCTCCTCCAAATTCTGTGCATCCAATACATCCATCACATAGCACCTCCACAAACCAAAATTGATCTTGTCGGCAAAATTCAGAACATCAATCTTCGTATTATTGATGCTCAGACTATGTATCATCTTCATAAGAGACGAACCTGATGTGCTTGCTTCTCCCATGTTGTCGATCTAACTCTTTAAATAGGAATCCTTTAGCAAATCCTTCGAACAAGCCCCAAGCCAAACCCGAAGCTCTGATACCATTTGTTGTGTGCAGCGGAACTCGAATCACACGAACAAGGATGAGGAAGATCACAACCAAAAAAGCATAAATCATAACCATAGCAAGAACACACAAGTTTTACATGGTTCGGTAAGTTGCCTACATCCATGGGACAAGGAGGGAGAAGTTCTTACTATTGGAAATCAAGAGAATACAAATAGGATTACAAATCTCACCAAAACCCTTCAAACAAAACTCTCTAGATCTCTCACAAATCTCCCACAATAGGATGCAACAATCCTCTCTCAAAACTGCTCAAAAAACATCCTTGCTTATTTTCTCTTCTAAAACGTTCTATATATATATAAATCCTAAAAACAGAAACGTACTAGGAATTCTAAAACAAAAATCAAAACAGATTAGAAATCCTAATAATCTGTTACCAACACATATTAGGAATCCTGTTACCAAAACAGATTACGAATCCTAATAACATATTACCAAAACAGATTAGGAATCTCAATAATCTGTTATCAAAACAAATTAGGAAATATATTATGAGCCTGCTATCCGATAGTATGTACGTGTGGTCAATACTTTCTGCGATACTTTCTTTCTAGAGAAACAACATGTAGCTCGTGATACATAGTCTACGCATGTCGTGTAGTGTGTTTATATTTATTTTGTTAAGTAATCTACACAAATATCTATGTTAGAGGATGGATGAAACCAAGCTTTCACGATCATATCCAATGGAGGTTGGCACAATAGTGGAGTGAAGCCTTACAATTCAAGTTGAAGATCCAAGTTCAGGCTTCATCCGTAAGTATACCAAGTTGAGCTACATCGAAGATCAAGATAACTTGGGTAATCTAGTTATATTATGTGTGTTGATACTTTAAACTCAATCATATACACACACATTTTATTAGTTTCTATGTATATATAAAAATATATATACTCATTTTAGTTTTTGGTTTTCATGTTTATATAAATATGAAATTACACATTTCATATTTAACTTTTTTTGTTTAGCTTTATAGATATGAAATAATAGTTATATTCATATACACTTTCACATGTTTCATATTCTATTGCTTTTGGAAAAACAAATGTGTTTTGTATAATATATACATTTTTGTGAAAATAATGTATTCGTGTTTATGGACTTAACAATCACTGTATACATCTTTTATTAAGTCTATAAAATTATTTTATAAAGTTTCAAAACATGGCAAATTTCAAGAATGTTCATTTTCATGTTTTGGAGCAATTTGGAAAATAAAGAGTTTTTACAAATGTGAAGTGCAATTCTAAAAATTCTTTTTGTAACATGTTCATTAACATGTTTATAAATATTTCCTAAAGTTTTACACTTTTTGGAATTTATTTGCTATTTTTAAAGACACTTCAAAAACTAATTTTTCTATTCACTTTAGGCTGATAACACATTATCAGTTGACTGATACATGTATTCAGTCGACTAAAGATAACACCTTGGAATAGCCAAAAGTTTATGTTTTTATGTTGGTCGACTGACCAGTCGATTGATGAGATCATCAGTCGACTGATAAGGTTGTCAGTCGACTGATGAGCTAGAAAATACCTATAATGGTCAGGTCATCAGTCGACTAATGAAACCCGCCAGTCGACTGATGCTGTAACGACTAGTTTTTCTAGCTTTGTACTGTTTTAGTTTTTTGATCTTTTTGCCTTGTTTTCTCTTGGCTTTGGGGTTCCTATAAACACCCCCACATATCCTCAGTTCTATTTACCTAAGAGAATTTTAAAAACAAGTTTTAAAGGGTGTTTAAGTTTTGTTTAAGTTTGTTTCAAGAGTTTGTTTGTGAAGAAACTTTCACAAGAGCTTGAGGAGATCATCCTTTGGTGTTTGAGCATTCACTCTTCTCCCTCTCTCTTGTTATCTATAAAGAAGTTTCCTTAAACTAAATTCTAGCTATTTATTGTTTTGATTCTAATTTCCATAAGCTAGATTTTATTATTGAGTTTAATTATTTTATCGACACTCTTTGTTTACACACACAACCATTGAGCTTATTGTATTTTATACATAGTATAATTTGGGTTTGGGGAGTGTAACTTAGAGAGTGAGCCTACATTGTGTTCTCATCCATTGTAGAGAACAATTTATTTATATTGAGAGCTTAATTGTGAGGATTCACTTTGTATTGCACAAGTACACCAAGAGGAGTGTAGAGGTGAGAGAAGTGGTCGGTCCCAAGAGGAGTGGGGTAGGTGGTAATGCCTAGAGGTATGTTGTAATTCTTAACACTTGAGGGAGACATGTGAGAGGTCAGCCCTTGAGGTGGTAGTTTGTGTAGTTACATTGTGAGATTGTGAACGTTGATCGGTGAGCGTTTATTTAGTGGAAAATTTGTAAAAAGACAATGAAAGAATTGAATGTTTTATTCTCTCAATCTTGATTACAATTTAGATTTTCTAATTACAAAAGAGAAGAGAATTGATCTGGATTCTCCCCTTTGTTTAAATCTGGGTTCCTCAACGTGACGATGGAGTGCCTCCTTCGAATGCTCACGTCGAATTTGCTCTCCGTTGACGATCCGAACGTCTTGATTCACTGGAACGATATATTCTCCTCACGATTTGACGCTATGGAGAACTTGCAAAGCAAGTTTTAGAACTCTGAACGAGTTTAGAAGAACTTGCAGAGCAAGTTTTGAATTCTGATCGAGTTGAGAAGAGCTCTTAGAAAGAGTTCAAAAGCCAAGCCAAGTAATCTCAAAGGCTTCAATAAAAGCCTTCCAAGATGATTCAAGAGTTCCTCCAAGTTCCTGATCTCCAAAGCTCCAAGAAGATCTGAAAAAGCCGATCCAAAGATCTCTTATTCGCTGCCAAATCGAAGGCTGAAGGATGGAGGATCCAAGGACCCGAACTCAATTGAGTTTACCCCTATTTATAGGGGATTAAGGGTTGTAACCGCCCCCTTAATTCTCTCCTAAGTGGGCGTGATTTCTTCAGATCGTGGGAAAAACGGTTCTGAAATCGTTCGACTCATGATTGAAAGAGTCAAACGCCCAAGTTAGCGTTCAGAACCCTAACTCCGCATCTTAGACTAGAGACGCGGAGTTGGGCACCCGCTGGATGTTGAAAAACGTGAGGGTCACCCACGTTTTATTTGCTGAGGGCTAGAAACGCAGGGGTTGCCTGCATCTCAAGAACTGAAGCGCGAAGGTGAATTATGCGTTTAGAAGAGGCTAGTGACTTATAACCTCTTCTGTAGAGCGTTGTAAAGACCATTGTTGAGTGATCTTCGCCTTGGCTGTTTTAGGGTGTGAAAGTCGTCAGATTGTAACTCTCACAGTTGATTGTGAAGACTATTGATTAGAGCTTTCATCAGTTGTTGTGAAGGTCGTCAGATTGTAATTTTCATCGATCTACGTGAAAGTCTTCAAATTGTAGTTTTCTGAAAGCCGTCGAATTGTAACTTCCATCATCGGTGTTTGATGGGGATTAGATATCTGTTATGATTTTTAGACAGCCTACAGCGTTAAAAACCAATATTGTGTAGTGTAAACGTTATTTGAGTGAGCGTAGAAAACCTGGTTGTGATAGTAGAGTTCTCCCCAAGAATGAGGAGCGGAGACGTAGGATGGAAGGTCTGAACTCCATGATCACTTGCCTGTGTTAGAGTTTGTCATTACCGCATTTACTTTTGTGTTTATCTTATATCACCATTATCTATTACTCTTTATGTATATTACCCTATCACATTTATAATTTGTTTATTTCACCCTTGTGTTAGTTTATATATCCTTGCATATATTTTACTATATATCTCATAGCTAGGATATTGCTCTTTATTTATATTGTTCATTCTTGCTCACAACACATTGTATATCTATCTTGCAAGAATATTTATTAATAAGTTTTTAATTGGCATATATCAGATTAGATTAGCATAAACCCTATTCACCCCCCTCTAGGGTTCTTTCGTAGTGTCATTAGGGTGCTTAACAATTGGTATCAGAGCTGGGTGCTCTTTGATTTAAGGTCTAATCACCTTGAGTTAAAGATCCAAGTTATTTTATTGTGCTAATCTAGTTTTGATTGCATTTATCTTGCTTGTATATAATTATAATTATGGATATGAATAGTGCATCTTGTTTAGGCTATGATCATAATGTTGCTTCAAAATATAGAAACATCCCTTATACTCAATGGTGCTTTAGATTTAAAATATTTGTTAAATCTAAAAATATTGATTTATGGGAAGTTATTGGTTGTGCTTACATTGTGCCCACTTTGGAAAAATCCAAGTGGAACAATCATGATAAAAAGATGTTTACAATAAACAAGTTAGTGTTAGAATTCTTGCTTAATACTTTTGAACCATGTATTTCTAACGAACTTGCTCATTTTGATAGTGCTTACACGATGTGGAAACTTTTTGAAGCACATCAAGGAGACTTGGAGGAGATTCGACGTGTTGTGGTGGAATCGACTTTAAGTGAGAGTGGAGCATCATGCACATGGCCACTAGGCGATAGCCCTAGTGTGATAAGCGAGTCTGATTCCGATAATGATTTATCTAGTGATGAACTCACTTGTGCATCTAAAAGTTTATTGCATACCTTTAACAAATTGCATAAAATTTTTATTGAATTAAAAAGCAAGCATGAACGTTTAAAATCCGATCATGAGAAGTTAGCCTCCAAATTTGATATCATTACTCAAGAAAATGAAAATCTTAAAGAAAACAATGATATGTTAAATTTGAAAAATAAAAAATTAACCTCATCCATTACTATCTTATCTCATACTAAAAATGATGACATGTTAGAAGTAGAATCTATTAGAAATGAATTTGATTCATTTAAAGATAATCATACATGTTCTACTTCTAGTTCAAATGCGTATGTGCCTAGCAATGAGTTGAATCATATTGAAAATCACATATCATCTTTAGATTCAACATTAAAAACATGCATAGCTAATAATGATAAGCTTATGAACTTGTGTGCAAAGTCCCGTGTAAATACTTTCAAGTCTTCTACACACTATGCACACATGTATAGCAGAATTTATAAGTGCTCTATTTGTGACTGTAAATGTCATATTACTAAATTTTGCTATGATGTACAAAAACCTACAATGAATAATCATAATTGTGCATCCCATCAAGTTTCTTCATCACATGTACACGCACATGCACCCATTGCTCATCATAAGCATGCTCATGTGTATAGATGTGATTATTGTGGTAGATTTGGTCATTTGACCAAATTTTGTTTTAATTTAAAAATAGTTTCCCATTTGCAAAATATTTTTAAAGAACAATCTATTTTTGTAAATGTTCCACGTGCACATCCACATGGTCAATAAAAATAAATGTATCCTTTTCATTACACTTATTACAATCGGATGGGTCATTTGCGTGAATATTGCTATGACCGAACTCGTGCATAAAATGCGCTCAAATGGGTTCATAACCCAAGGGTTTTGAGCTTTAATGATAGTGGTCATATTCCTAAATCTTTTGGTACCACAAGTACTTGGGTACCAAAACATATTTGATTTTTTAACCAAGAATTTTAGTGTTTTTATTTTTTTCTTAGTTTTAAAAATTATGTTTTAAAATTTTTTTTGGATATGAAAACAATTTTTCTTTGATCAATTCTTTTGTTTTCATGATTATTAGGTTCGATTTTTATTGAGAAGTTTGTATTTATATAACTCCCCGGGTTTATTGGATGTTTATTCCTAAATCTTATTTACCGGGTACTAAAAATATTTATATGGGTTGATGCAAGCTCAAGAGCTTGATATGGTTGCCTCTCTTACTTTTTAAAACTCGATGATGGTTTAGTTTTATGTTCTCATATGGTTTACTTATGATTTATGATTTCATTGGTTGATTTGTTTTCATTTGAAAACTTTTTGCATGATTCTCATGTTTTCTTTCTTTTGATTTCATAATTTTTTTGATTAGGTTTTGTTTTAAAACAAATGCTTTGAGACACATTTTTTAAAAAAATGACATATCTACATGTGTTCTCAATTGTCCTGTTGTATGTGAGTTGTGTTTAGCATATTCATATATGCTTGCTCACATATGTTTTGCCTTAGTCATTATTGCATATATTCCATAAGACTTTTTGATAGGGGGAGCTATTCCCTATTTTTTATTTTTATACTCACCTATGCATATTTGTAGGGGGAGTTTACGCTCTCTTATCCTTTATTTTTCCCCTTTTTGATGTTGTCAAAGGGGGAGAAATATTATGAGTATAGCTTTCATTTTTATGCATGATGTTTATGATTTACATATTCTTTTGTATCATGCATATTTTATATCTATTTGTGTAGATTGTTTATCATCATAAAAAGGGGAGATTGTTGGCCTCATGTTTATGAGCCTACTCGTTAATCTTGTTTTGATGATTACAAACAATTTCTAACAACGTGTGTCGAGTGTTTAAATTTGTTTTGTTAGGTAATCTACACAAATATCCACGTTAGAGGATAGATGGAACCAAGCTTTCACGATCATATCCAATGGAGGTTAGCAGAATAGTAGAGTGAAACCTTACAATTCAAGTTGAAGATCCAAGTTCAAGATTCATCCGCAAGTGTATCAAGTTGAGCTACATCAAAGATCAAGATAGCTTGGGTAATCTAGTTTAGGTTTTATATTATGTGTGTTGATACTTTAAGCTCAATCATATACACACACATTTTATTGGTTTCTATGTATGTATGTATGTATATATATATATATATATATATATATATATATATATAT
>BQKN01067423.1:349147-395040 GCA_022839385.1 Asparagus kiusianus
CACACACACACACACACACACACATTTTAGTTTTGGTTTTTATGTTTATATAAATATGAAATTACACATTTCATATTTATTGTTTTGTTTTGGTTTAGCTTTATAGATATGAAATAATAGTTATATTCATATTCACTTTCACATGTTTCATATTCTATTGCTTTTGGAAAAACAAATATGTTTTGTATAATATATACATTTTTATAAAAATAATGTATTCTTGTTTATGGACTTAACAATCACTGTATACATCTTTTATTAAGTCTATAAAATTATTTTATAAAGTTTCAAAACATGGTTTAATCTAAACATCAAATTTCAAGAATGTTCATTTTCATGTTTTGGACTATTTTAAAAAATAATGAGTTTTTACAAATGTGAAGTGTAATTCTAAAAATTCTTTTTGTAACATGTTTATAAGCATCTCCCAAAGTTATACACTTGGAATTTATTTGCTATTTTTAAAGTAACTTTAAAAACTAATTTTTCTATTCACTTCAGGCTGATAACACGTTATCAGTTGACTGATACATGTGTTCAGTCGACTGAAAAAATACCTAGAATAGCCAAAATTTTTTGTTTTTATGTTGGTCAACTGACCAGTCGACTGATGAGATAATCAGTCGACTGATAAGGTCATCAGTCGATTGATGAACTGGAAAATGCCTACAACGGTCAGCTCATCAGTCGACTGATGAAACCCGTCAATCGACTGATGTTGTAACGACTAGTTTTTTTAGCTTTGTACTATTTTAGTTTTTTGGTCTTTATACCTTGTTTTATCTTGGCTTTTGGGCTCCTATAAACACCCTCACATATCCTCAGTTTTATTTACCTAAGAGAATTTTAAAAATAAGTTTTAAATGGTGTTTAAGTTTTGTTTAAGTTTGTTTCAAGAGTTTGTTTGTGAAGAAACTTTCACAAGAGTTTGAGGAGATTATCCTTTGGTGTTTGAGCATTCACTCTTCTCCCTCTCTCTTGTTATCTATAAAGAAGTTTCCTTAAACTAAATTCTAGCTATTTATTGTTTTGATTCTAATTTCCATAAGCTAGATTTCATTATTGAGTTTAATTGTTTTATCGATACTCTTTGTTTACACACACAACCATTGAGCTTATTATATTTCATACATAGTATAATTTGGGTTGTGGGGAGTGTGACTTAGAGAGTGAGCCTACATTGTGTTCTCATCCATTGTAGAGAACAATTTATTTGTATTGAGAGCTTAATTGTGAGGATTCACTTTGTATTGCACAAGTACGCCAAGAGGAGTGTAGAAGTGAGAGACGTGGTCGGTCCCAAGAGGAGTGTGGTAGGAGGTAATACCTAGAGGTAGGTTGTAATTCTTAACACTTGCGGGAGACACGTGAGAGGCTAACACTTGAGGTGGTAGTTTGTGTAGTTACATTGTGAGATAGTGAACGTTGATCGGTGAGCGTTGAAAACTGATATTGTGTGGTGTAAAAGTTATTCGGGTGAGCGTAGCAAACCCGGTTGTGATAGTGGAGTTCTCCCCAAGAGTGGGGAGCGGAAACGTAGGACGGAAGGTCCGAACTCCATGATCACTTGCTTGTATTTGAGTTTGTCATTGGCGTATTTACTTTTGTGTTTATCTTGTGTCGTCATTGTGACGCCCCTGGGTTCACACAAGGCTGTAGTCCAAGGTGAAACCAAGAATGTCAAACCTTCCATGCACCACACCGTGTAATAATATGTTTCACCATCACAATTTACTATCTCTCTAGTAGAGTCAATAACAGGTGTAGGTACAAAAGCAAGTAAAAGAAAATACAAGAGTCAACTGATGAAATAATAGAAATCAAATAAATACTTCATCATCTAACATACTGAAGTACAAGTCAATGTCTGAAATGAATAAACTGGAACTTCTCAACAATTCTCAAACACAAATGTCTGAACAAAAGGAAATAAGGCACACAGCCTTTACAACTTCTAGAATAAACTCTCAAAATGTCTAAACAAAAACCTACGGTGGAGCTCAAAAGCAAAATACAACTATAATAGAATGACTGAAGCTAGAATGCCTCGCCATCAACCTGCGACTCTCCGGGCTCCTGGCTCGTTACCTGAAAGGGGGAGGGACAACGAGAGTCAAAGCGCTAGCGAGCAACATCACAACCAATCCCAAGGGAAAAGGGCTCGTTGTATACAGAAAATACAGTTATAGCATATATATAAAATCACAAATCCTATTTAGGTAATTACAAAATGAGCACAAGTACATCGAGCGAAATAATCCAAACAAGGAAACCCTCATGTATATACCATGTAGCTCAAATTGTAAATACCTATGTATAAGAGGATTTTAGTAGTTAGGAAATTACAACACGAGCATAGGTACGTCGAGCGAAATAATCCAAATAAGGAAACCCTCATGTATATACCTTGTATCTCAAATTGTAAATCCCTAAATACTAAAACCCGGAAACTAATATAGGAACAAATAAATTAAAAGAATACAAAACTCATCTCTATTTCCAAACATAGTGTCATGTCGAACTCACAATGAGTGTCATGTCCGAAAGTGATTAAGTGTCCAACACATAGACTATATAGATTAAATGCCCAACACATGGACTGCACGAAGTAAATATCCAACACATGGACTGAATATAACCAATGTCCAACGTATGGACTGAAATATAACCAACGTCCAACGCATGGACTAAATATAACCAACATCCAACGCATGGACTAAATAATACCAATGCCCAACACATGGACCGAATGAACTGAATGTCCAACACGAGGACTGAAAGGAATGAGTGTCCAACACAAGGACTTCAATGGATTATAGTCCAACACGAGGACTTCAATGGATTATAGTCCAACACAAGGACTGAACAAACTATACTAATATCGAAGTGATATGCAAAAAGATAGACTTCACAAATTTCACACACGTCTCGATGTGTAAACTAAACTAGTATCTGAATGACATCCCCCATGTAATGATGCAGGTTAAACATAAATTTCTAATACCCGTTATTCGAGGCAACTACTCGTTCATATTAAAGCACGCAACATCAATAGACAAGCATAAACAATTTTAGCTAAACTGAAATAACTCAAACCGATCCAAAACTAAGGAAAAACCGAAAATATCCTCATCAGTCGACTCATGAGTCGACTAGGATTGGTCGACTCATCAGTCGACCAGACAAAACACAAAGCTGAAAATTTTCCCGTCAGTCAGCTCATTGGTCGACTCATCAGTCGACTCATAAGTCGACTCATGAGTCGACTCATTGGTCGACTGAGTAGAAAATCCCCAGTTTTCTGCTTGCGGTGATTATTTGCAAAAGTGATAAACTGAAGTTCTTCTTCACCATGTTCAGCAATCTATATCAGACTTTAACACATGTGCATCAACAGGAACGAAAGATTTGTATGTATTCATTTACATTAAAACCCTAAACATATTTATCCATGTTTTAAAACGTTTAAAATCAAAGAAATCACAAGAAACCCATGTTTAAAATTAACTCCAGATCTGGATCTACATTACAAAAAAAACGTTGGTGAGTTTTTATTAAACTGAAAATATAGATCTTGCAACTCATACTATAAAGCATTTATCTTTATGCACAAAAATACATTTTAGGCTCAAGAATTCGAAATAAAACTCAAAGAAAACTATACAAACAGTGGGTGAGGGCTGGGCGAGATGTTACTCGCCTCTGATATGCTAGAACAACCCCTGAATCCGAGAGAGAAAGATCCCCTTCGCTGCACCTCGCCAAAGCTCACTGAAATCCTCCGAAAATTCCCCAAAAGTTCACCAAAACGAGCTAGGGTTTGAGAGGGGGAGATGGGGGCTAGGGTTTTGAGTTCTGAAGGTGTTCTCGGGTAGAAGATATCATATATGAGCGGTCAGACCCGATACAAAGCCGAACAGACCCGCAAACTAAAAGAAAACCCGAAATCAGCCAGTCAGTCGACTTATTGGTCGACTCATCAGTCGACTCATTAGTCGACTCTTGAGTCGACTCATAAGTCGACTGAGCAGATATAAATTCCCAGATTCGTGCATGTTTTGTTATTCAGCCAAAACCAATGCACGAAACTCTATGAAACCACACTCATACATGTCTAATAACTTGTTACCAAGTATTCCATGACCACAAGTCATTTACCACAGATAGAATTATTTATCATTAATAATTCACATATACTTCTAATAAAATACGGGGTTCTACAGTCATTGTCTATTACTCTTTGTGTATATTGCCCTATCACATTTGTAATTTGTTTATTTCATCATTGTGTTAGTTTATATATCCTTGCATATATTTTACTATATATCTCATAGCTAGGATATTGCTCTTTATTTATATTGCTCATTCTTGCTCGCAACATATTGTATATCTATCTTGCAAGAATATTTGTTAATAAGTTTTCAATTGGCATATATCGGATTAGATTGTTGGAAATTATGGTTAAATCTAAAATTAAACAGTGAAGGATGATGTGCTGTTATTTTAAACTTTTTCAATTAACTACTGTGCGTTTGTGAAATGCTGTGTTTAAAGCAATATTTGGCCTACTTCGGTGCAAGGATCCCAAGGCCAAACTGCTACTAAGAACAGCAGTACAGTACTCTGGTGTGCACCAACCTAGTACTGTCAAGATCTCCTCGATCTATAAGACATTTCGGTTAAGGCAAAAGATCTCATCGATCTCAGAACCTTTCGGTTCAAAAAAAACTTTCGGTTTCAGGGTTTCTGCGGGCACAGTTTCTGCAGCAGCAACACAACAACATCAACAACAACGTCGATCTGACGTTCGTTTTCCAAGCTCGCGTGTGTATACCGACGTTCGTATTCTATACTAACGTTCGTATTCCACGCTCGCGAGAAAGTTTCCAGCAGCAACCAAGAGTTGCCCAAGGACGCTATTTATAGGCCTCTAAGGCCAGCTCAAGAGTCACTAGCAATTAATGCGACTGTTACAATTCTTAATGGCAATTAAGATTGTAACGTCAATGTATTCTTTCCAATGTGTGGGATAATTTGAGAGAGGAGAACTTATGGTTATATATATAGGTAGTATAATTTGTGGGATAATTATGACCAATTATCCCAATTCTAAATCTAGTAGAATTCTACTTGACTAACGCACCAAAAAAATAATACAGTTCTAGTTCTACAAAAGTTCTACTTTACTAACACTATAAAAAAAATATCTCATTTCCTAGTTCTATGTGACTAACACCTTAAAAATTTATCCCACAGATTATCCCAGTTCCAGTTTTAAGTTCTAGATGACTAACCCCCCCTAACTAGAGAAATCTTGAAATGGCCAAAAGCGAAAAAGAGAAACTGTTAGTGGGGAAAAGCAAAATACGGAAAATGTAATGTGGGCGATGTGATGTATTGTGGTAATGCATAGTAATAATTGATGGAGGACCTCAAAAAGCAAGTGATCATCTGGCGCAATATTCCGTCAAATAGAAACACCAAGCATCAATCACCACCATTATTAACCCGAGGTTTGAGGATAATCGCTTGGTTAATCCTTACCACACTTATATATAAGACCCCCCCCCCCCCCTACTCCAAACTCA
This sequence comes from Asparagus kiusianus, assembly GCA_022839385.1. Classification (NCBI taxonomy): domain Eukaryota; kingdom Viridiplantae; phylum Streptophyta; class Magnoliopsida; order Asparagales; family Asparagaceae; genus Asparagus; species Asparagus kiusianus. The sequence goes on from BQKN01067423.1 coordinate 354,736, forward strand.
GAGCAAATTTAAGCACCAAGCTTGAGATAGATGGGGAAAAGAGGGGAGGAGATAGAATTATTTCCAAGAAAAATGAGATCTCAAGCTCAACCACCATCTCTTTCTATGCTCCTAATTGTTCTGTTCGTTACTCCACAATGCTTTCAAATTGTCTCATCTGCACTTGGAGAACAAAGCAAGGTAGTGCGTTCATCTAAAAAGTTTGGCAAAAAACATCCTCATCTATGCTCTGTTATAAAACTGTTAATTTTACAGTGTGTTTTCGTTATAACATACATACATCTGATTAGACGTTTGCACTCGTATAAATGTCTAGATAAACCTCTTCATTTCAAATATACAAATTTTGGTAGTTGAAAAGAAGAAAACAAAAAAGCTTGTTCTTGGATAGAATGAAAATCTAAATTTTATTACCAATAACCTAGAATTATTCATGCATACGTAGGCATGTTCAGATATTTAAAAAACCAAATTCCATTAAAAAAACTCAAAATTTAATTAATAATTGGCGGATGAGGCAGTTTTGTTCAACTTTTTATATAAAGGGGTGTCTTATAACTACGTATAGACGTTTTTTTAGTAATTCACCATTTTTTTATATGTGTAAAATAGTTAATTCGTCAAATTTTTTTCATTTTATAGTGAATTTTAATTGACCATTGTTGTTGAACTTGAAACTGTCACAAGCTTCAGTTGTACCTTGTTTATTTGGGAGAGAAACAACACGAAGATCCAGACGTCGTCACGGCATCACACCATGATATACTCACTTCGGTACTTGGGAGGTAATGCTTTCACGTAAATCGCATATCTTTAATACATTAAAGAAATTTGTTCCCAAATGATATGAAGGCACGATTTACTTTACCCTCAGATTAAGATTCGGGTTAGTCATCCCAAGATTAGGGATTGATCGCATGGTTGTTTGACCCTACAGGTTTGCCAAAAACATTGGATTGGGACATAGGTTCGTACTATTTTTGTGATATCTATCAAATATTTAATTCATTTTGTTATTGACCTTATCATAATTAGGGATTCGAATCATTTCCCCTACAACAAATAATGGAGAGAACACTACGCTCATCACAATCATTGATTTGTGTAGTTAATTGTTGTGATTTATCTTTAGGGGCTGTTTGGTTCGTTTTTTAACTCGGTGGAAAAGTTTTACACCGTCTCCACATCATTTTTCGTGGCCACGTAGGATATAAGTTTTCCGTCGGTTTTTTTCCCATCTTTGGTTCGCTAGGGTTGAAGAATGGAAATTCGGTGAAAATCACCGCCATATCAGATTTTTTTCTCTTCCCCAATTCCTTCCTCAACTTCGTGAAATCGACGAAAACTACAGCTACGTCGGCTTTTTGCTATATAAACAAAAGTTCTCCCTTTTTTTCCATACGAACCAAACACAAGAAAAATAAATACATTAGTTTCCCACCATTTTTTTGTGCGAACCAAAGCGAAACAATCTATTTCTTGGAAAAGTTTATAAAAACTCAAAACTTGTGTTTTTGTACATAGAAATACATTTCCATATATCTAGGAAACGAACCAAACAGCCCCTTAAGTACAAAATAGAAAATGAGTGCAATTTATGGAGAATATAATGAGTGTTATATTTAGAATAAATCACAACCGTCCAATTTACAAATCAACAATTGTTTATAAGATTTATGTTGCAGAACAAATTCACCCAAGTTTCCTAAATAGACATTGTTTGATTGGTATAGAAAAATTGAGAAAAGGGTTCCGTTCGACCATTCCCCACCTAAGAAAATGATTTCCCAACATGTTTTCTATTTTCACTATTTGGATGAGCAAAAATTAGAAAAATGATTTTTCCCAAAGAACCTATATTTTTCATAAAGTTTGGAAATCCATTTCCAAGCTTGGAAAAAGTGATTTTTAATATTAAAATATTCATAAAGTGGGTGAGAATTTTATGAGTTGAATATTTGCCAATAAAATATAAACAAGAATGTTTGAATAAAGTTTTTCTTAAATTTATGTTTTCTCATGCTTTTCATTTCATGCCAAACCTGAAAAAAATTAATTAACTCAATTCCTCTAATTTTGTTTTCCAAGAAAATTCTAAACCAAAATGGATTTCGATTTTTAATCTTAAAGAACTTTTTCAATATAGTTAAATTACAAAATGATAATTAATCTGTAACAACCCTTTACTAGTTTCTTTTTTTGTACTTCGACGACCTTTCAGTATTAAAAATCTACAAATGGACAATTTGGTATTACTTTTCTTTGCAAGTGAAAATCTCACCCAAAAAAATTGGGGAATTTGATATGAAAAATCCCTCTCTCCTTTTCTTTTTCTTCTTTGCGAGTTAAAAAAATAATGGGAATTTGACAATTTAATGGTTAGTTTTGCTCATGCCCTCTCTCCATTTGATTAGTATCGTCATGTAAATCCTATTATGTTATTTAAACACATCCACTCTAATATTCTAATATCCATCAAATTTTGCTGTGTGAGGTCAAATGTATTTTATCCGCCAATTTTTCCTCAGCGACAATGAAAAAACGGTTACACACTAAGTGGATTTTTAATACCAAAAAAAATCAAATCGATAAAGTCAAGTTAAAAGAAGTGCAATTTACCTCTCTCCTTTTGTTTTTCTTCTTCTATGAGTTAATAATGAGGGAATTTGACAATTTAATGATTAGTTTAACTCCCGCCCTCTCTCCCTTTGATCTATACCACGCCATGTAAATACTGTCATGTTATTTAAACACATCCACATTAGCATTCTAATATCCATCAAATTTTGTCCTATAAGGTCACATGTATTTTATCCGCCATTTTTTCTTCAACGACGGTGAAAAAATGGTTACCTACACACTTAGTGGATTATTAATACTGAAAAACTCAAACAATTAAAGTAAGTTAAAAAATGTTAAATTGCAATAAAATACCTTATGCTTCACTAATTTAGCACTTATATATATATACTCTCAATTAGTTTTTGAAGAGTTTATATACATTGAGTTGTTTAAAAATAGCACTTTAGTATCATTTATTGTGCAAACATGAATATTTTCATCCGGAAGCTCTTCTATAACAATTATACGCTAAATTTATAACTTTTTAATTATTAAAATTGCTAAAATTACTGTTAAATCTATTCAAATTCTAATTTTCAACTAAAATCAATATAGGTTTAAATTATAATTTGGGTAGGATTAATAGTTAATTTAACAAATATTAATAACTAAAAAGCTACAAAATTAATATGTCAATCCTATAAGTGAACTTCCATGTGAAAATCTCATGTTTGCATATCTGAAAAACAACTGATGGCAGATAAGTGCTAAATAAGTGAAACTTAAGGTATTTTAGAGCAATTTGGCCTAAAAGAAATACGATTTTGGAAAATTTTCCTATATTTATGGAAAAACAAGGTAAAACATGTGATCGTTAACTCTCACGCTAAACCTGTCGATCTCTCGTCCGGAAATATACCAGCCCCCTTCTCTCGATCTCGTTCTCTCAAACTCTCGAATTATGTGTGTCCATCGCCGCCGCCGCCGCCGACGACGACTGAGATACCCGTCCCCGGTCGATCTCCTCCCCCTTCGTTTAATCTCCTCTAATCTCATCGCCACCCAAATCCAGGCAAGTTCCCGTAGCCCTAATCCTAGATTCTTTAAACAAAGTTAGTGACTCGAGATGTCAACGTAATAAGCTCAATATCCGTAGTTGATAACAGTGAACGCGAACTAGGAACGAATCCGGACGCTAACAGGATAATCTATTCATTGTTCCTTGAATTTTTGAAAAAATGGGCTAAGCATAGTTCTAATGGATATTGTTGGAATATAATGCTTTCATTGCTTAATGTTATTAAATGTACTTAATTTGTAGTCATCTCATCCGTACACGTTCTTGTATTTTTGGGTGCGTAGTTTGATACTGGACATCTATTTGAATAATTTAACATATATCCATAATTGTATATAAAAAATCAAATTTGACCTTGTTACGCACGCAAATCGTAGTAATTAAGATGGAATATAACAGAAAAATACAATATAATCAACTTATTGCGGTACTTAAGAGTCAAGTATGGAGCCAATTACTCTTTTTTGGTTCTCAACTATTTGATAATGTTCTCAACTTTTTACTTCACTCTTTTTTGGTTCTATGAATCTGGGACTGTATTTACAAATGATAGCAACGATCATGTAAAATGTCAGATTTAAATTAACAAGTTGTTCAATATGTACGATTTAATAGCCATTCCAGAAATCTTGGTTTAGCATTCATCTAAATTCGTTCATTTATTTTTATTTTAATTTGCACAACACTTTTTTCAGGAAGGAGGATGCTCTTAGGTCCATTGCCTACAGCTACAGGCATGGATTCTCTGGCTTTGCAGCAACTCTCGCAGAATCTCAAGCAAAACGAATTGCAGGTTCAAAAAATTTCATAATCTTTTGAGTAACCAGGGCAAGATGCCCGATAACTGTATGACCAACTGGGATTTTTCTGAGTCTTAAATGTGAATTTTTTTTTGTTCAATTTCCAGAGCTCCCTGAAGTTGTCAGCATTGTGCCTAATCGCAACCTCCATTTGCATACAACCCGAAGCTGGGACTTCATGGGACTTGGGCTCGACCACAACCCCAAACTGCCTGAAAACTTACTGCACAAAGCGAATCATGGAGAGGGTATTATCATCGGCATTGTTGATTCAGGTCAGTCCAATTTCAATTAGCTACATAAATTTCGATACTGTATCTCAAACTTTGACAATAACAGATACTACTCATTATTCCATTTAACTTGCTGAAGTTTGGTACTGATATGAACAATTTAATAAATGTACTGCATCTGCCAACATGTGCTTTCTCTTATGTATGTTTTAATTGAAGGAAAGAATAATCTCAGCCCATTTTGCTAATGAAGAAGCACAATAAAAAGAAGCGCAAGAGTCATTTGAGTAGGAAGTTGTTGCATGATATTATCTTGATCTCATTAAGAGTAATACATAATATGATTATATATTGCTACAAGGTTTAGAATCAAAACTGATTACTGAAAGTCTTGTAAGCTGAGAGGACAACTGGGTTGGTTAGTTTGGTGCATGTCGAATCCAAAATTTTCCATTTTGTATAAGCCAAAAAATTGATGTAGTCCAGTTAGGGCTGCAACTAGATCGAATCTAAGAGACACACAAAAAAAAAAAAAGAGAGAGAACACAAATATAACAGCCACAGCCAACAACTGGGTTTCTTATTCTCCAAAACTGCTTTTCTGCATCCAGAAAAAGGTCTTTTTTATAGACTAGATTCTAGAAAATAAAAGGTCAAAGAAAAAATAATATTTTTTACCAAAAATAGAAAAATACCAAAAACTTGAAAATATCCTTCTACTGGGAAATAGGATCCGCCATATCCAATCTAAGCAAAACCGAAACTTGTTTGTTCCTTTGAATTAGACAGTCAAAACCTGCTTAAAATAAAAAGAAAATCCTTTAACACGATTTTGATACCAAAAAAGATGGAATTTCGCGGTTTCAGCGGAGCTCAACAATGTTTCCTTTGACATCCTAGTTGACCCTGACGAATTTGCAAGAGCTTCGAAATGACTGATCCTTTTGTGTGATTCCGAGCTGTTTAAAGTTCTACCGAGTTTGATCCTTATAGGGTCAAGCTAGTCCATAAAAGGCTAGAGCCATCTTTAGGGTTAGATCATCCTCTCTGACCTGAAAAGAGCTTGACACCGAGTTGGCTGCATCAAAATCCATGCCTGGTCTATTTAATAAACAGTTCAGACACCCTTATCTATACCTACATCCCTACTGGGTGTATTCGACCTGTTAACCCCATCTAATTTGCCATTGAGTCGGGTACATGTTTTATAATTTTATAATTTTGTGATTTCGAAAATGTTAAAAGGACTTTGCCACTACACTAAACTTCAAGTTTGTGAAGGTAAGGAGTTAATGATTTTTTACTCTAACATGCCCCCGCAAGTTGAGGGCTCTTTCATAGGCTGAAAACTGAATTCATTGAGAGGTATCTTTTTCATATCCGCTTTAGAAATTCGTGGCCAGTAGTAATTGAACTTGGGTTACTTTGCCGCTACCAAAGTTATGGTGAGTGTTGGTTTTTATGAGTTATATAGAGAAAATTGTGTATGCCTAGCACCTGACTAGTAAACTTTTGATAAACACTAATTATAAATGATTAGTAAGTAGTTAAGTTGAGAGGGTCAAATACATAACGATGGATTCGGATCCTCTCCATTACTAAGAAGTCATTGAGAGTCCACTACTTTAGTTATATTGATTCATTAATAGAAGGTTGTGATTTTTCTTATTGAGTGTAAAATAGAAATGAATGCAGTTCATGGTGGTATATTTAGTGTTATTCGAAATGGATTATAATTGTGCTTCATCATTCATTAAATAATCAACGATTTGTATTAAAAGCAGTGTCCTCTCTGCTACTTCATGATAGTGGAGTGGATCCAAATCCTACATACCATTACCTAACCCATTGTGTATGTGATTAGATGGATTGATCCGATTTCAATCTATACTTTATTAGACTTATTATCATGTTAGTTAAGTTGAGCCGACAGTTTGTAACCTGCTTGGCACCTCAATCTCTGAATTTAAATGAGTTGTGGATGATGCATGCAACACAGTGAGATTATCCTCCATAATATTTTTGATAAAATTGGACTGAGACAAGTGAAAATGCCTAATTCATTGATAATCGTCAAAATTTTCAAACTACAGGTATATGGCCAGAATCAAAAAGCTTCAATGATGCAGGCTACAGCCCGATCCCCTCCCGATGGCGAGGCAAATGTCAAGTCGGCCAAAACTTCACCCTCCAACACTGCAACAAGAAAATAATTGGAGCTCGATACTATACCGCTGGCACACCTGACGAGGACCTCCAAAACGATATCCTGTCCCCTCGAGACACAAATACCCATGGGACGCATACAGCCTCCACCGCTGCAGGCAACATAGTTCCCAATGTCAGCTTCAACAGCCTTGGAGCGGGGACCGCGAGAGGAGGAGCTCCTCGTGCTCGTCTGGCTATCTATAAGGTGGCGTGGGGTGAGCGAGGATTCACTCCGCTCGCCGCTGGAGTGAAGGCGATCGATGATGCGATTCATGATGGTGTTGATGTGCTGTCGCTATCGCTTGGTTGGGATTTGTTGGATTACCCCTACGCAACGCTGCACGCTGTTGAGAAGGGGATTACGGTTGTGTTTGCTGGAGGGAACAGCGGTCCTGGACCACAGACGATGGAGAGTGATGCTCCGTGGGTTATTACAGTGGCGGCAAGCACTTTGGATCGATCTTTTCCGACTATGATTACTCTTGGAAATAATCAACAATTTGTGGTATGTGAGTTTATTCTTAATGGTTCATAGAGCTTGGAATTAGTTGAAGCTAACTTCACTTGTTTTGTTTCTTGTAGGCTCAGTCCATGTATACTAGTATCAAGGGTGCCGACACTTTCTTCGAAATAATTCTTGACACCAGGTACTATAATTGAAATTGCCACCGACTTTAGCCACATATTTCCCAATATGCTGTTTGGGAATCAATTCAACGAAGGGTTACAGAGAAGTATTCCTTTCTTAAAATGTTAAATCACAAAAATTAAGACATGAAATAAAATGAGTCAATCTGTATTAGAGGTAGTCTGTCTTGACTTTCCAGATACAAGAATTACAAAAGGATAAATCTTTCTAGACAGGTTAAAAATAGTAAACCTAAACAAGATTATGTTCCAGTCACATTGGGATGTGAGAATTGTGACAGTAAAATACTTTTTTTCCCCTTAGTGAAGAGCATAAAGTTAACCTATGATAAAATTTGTTTGCACGTGACATCTTAACCTACTGTGAAAAACAATGTTTTCGGTTCAGATGATGTCATTTTTAATAAATTAATAAGTCAGAGATATAAGTGGTTTTACTTGAGCTTTTCATTATATGTTTTTTCTTTATGTATTGTAGTTGCGATCTTGGTCTTGCGAACCGTACTGAAAATATTGCCGAGAAGATCGTGCTTTGTTATCCTGACAACTTAGCCGCAAGCCTGCCCTTTGTATATGTACAAAATGCAATAGCTAACATGCTACAAATTGGGGCTAAGGGTCTGATTGTTGCACATTACAATGTTGATATTGTTGGTGCTACGGCGAACTGCCTATCGATCCCATGCGTGCTTATAGACTTTGAAGCTCAACGAAAAATTTATACATATATAGGCAGTACAAGGTAACACTTAATCTCTCCCCCTTTTCCTTTCTCTTTGGCCATTTATTCGTTGCAACTGAAGTATTATGGATGTTTGTCTAGCAGAACCCCAAAGGTAAAGATATCACCAACACAAACTATGGCAGGAGACAGCATTCTTGCACCTAAGCTTGCTGCTTTTTCTTCAAGAGGACCAAGCGCAGCATTCCCAGGATTGATCAAGGTATCAATATCTAAAACATTAGCTAGATACTTTTAAATCAGAAAACTTAGTAGAAATTTTTTTGTTTTGTTTTTTTTGGGTATGTTTGGCAGCCTGATATTGCTGCCCCTGGGAGTAATATCCTGGCTGCAGTGCCCGGTGGTTATTTCTTTGACACAGGAACCTCTATGGCGTGCCCGCATGTAGCAGGAATCGCTGCGTTGCTGAAGTCCCTCCACCCTGATTGGTCTCCTGCATCTATAAAATCAGCACTTGTGACGACAGGTAAATTATTCATAGATATAGTAAATTTTACAAAACTAACATGACCGGTTAGAATGCAAATCTTATCAATACATCTCATATAGGAATGAAGTGTTTTGAACCATAAAGGCGATAGCTGAAAGTTCCACAGTGCCTCCTACATTCCCGTTGAAATAGCTCACAAGATCCTGATCTGATACTATGAGGACATTCTGTTGGGAATTTAACGCTGAAACCCCTAATGCAACAGAAACGCAGTATAAAAGAAAGTACACCAAGATTTACGAGGTTCGGCAACTGCCTACGTCCTCGGGAGCCACACAGATAATTTCTTATTAATAAAACAAGAAATTACAAATCAAGAGCAAATCCCTAAACTGGGATTTCTCAAATAAAACACTGTAGCTACAGTGTTAATAATTATAGGGTATGAACCCTTTCAATTCTCAACTTGAGAATAAATACCCCACAATTAAAACCCTCTTTAAATCTCTATTTCTCTCTCTTCTTTAATCCCCTCAAACACTGTTGAAGACTAGGATCAAATCAAAAATCGCAGCAGCGATTTAGGGCAGTTCGCTGCCGCCACTAGAAGAAGAAAAACGAACGGAGGAGAGGGGGGAAGTTTTTTTGGCAGCTCAAAACCCTAGCTTGATGGGGTTTTTATAGGGGAGATCGATGGGCTGGCGACAGCCTGTCGCCAGCGGCCCACGAACGCAGAGTTCGGACCCCCCCAAAAACGCAGAGCTCGCCATCGCCAAAACGCAGAGTTGAGGGGGAGGCGAACGCAGAGCAAGGTTCAAACGCAGAGCTGGGGGAGGCGCACGCACGCGGGGCTCGAGCTCGCCTGCGCCATCCTGGAGCTCGCCGGAGCTCTTCGTCACCGGAGGTGAGTTTGATCTACACCTCTTTCCAACAATCTCCCATTTGGAGATCAAACCGACGTCAACAGGCTATCCCATCAAGCTCCTCTCCTGTGTGGCTCCGCCTTCATCATCTACGCATGAAGGCCAACTGAAGTTGCGCACAACTCCAGTTTCTGAATTGTCACCGTCTTTGTTAACATGTCTGCTGGATTCTTACTTCCTGGAATCTTTTCCAGTCTTAACACGTCATCTTCCAACAGGGATCTGATGAAGTGGTACCGAAGCGCAATATGCTTCGTTCTAGAATGAAATGCTGAATTCTTTGCCAAGTGTATCGTACTCTGGCTATCACTGTGCAAAACATTCTTCTCCTGTTTGAATCCCAGCTCTGTCAACAAACCCTGAAGCCATATCATCTCTTTACTGGCTTCCGTCACTGCAACATACTCAGCTTCTGTAGTGGATAGGGTAACGATCTTCTGTACCTGTGACATCCAACTAACAGCTGTTGTTCCAACGGTGAACACATAGCCGGTGGTGCTTCTTCGGTGATCAACTTCACCTCCAAAGTCTGCATCTACGTACCCTTGCACTTCCACTTCTCCCTTACCAAAGTGCAAACACTTCTGTGTGGTGCCTCGTAGATATCTCAGAATCCACTTGACCGCTTCCCAATGAGCTTTACCTGGATTCGACATAAACCGGCTGACTACTCCCACTGCATGGCCAATGTCTGGTCTCGTACAGACCATTGCGTACATCAAACTTCCGATAGCTGAGGCGTAAGGAACCTGAGCCATACTTTCTTTCTCTTCTTCTGATTGAGGAGACTGATCCTTCGATAGACGAAAATGGCTGGCCAATGGTGTGCTCACAGGCTTGGCGTTGCCCATGTTAAATCTCTGCAAAACACGGTTGATGTACTCCGTCTGAGATAACTGCAAGAGACCTCTCTTCTTATCTCTCGTGATTTGCATTCCAAGGATCTTCTTCGCTGGACCCAAGTCCTTCATGTCGAACTCCTTTGACAACTGCTTCTTCAAACTCTTGATATCCTCCATATCTGCTCCTGCAACCAACATATCATCAACATACAGCAGTAGGATGATATAGCTGGACTGATAATTTTTGAAGTAACAACAGTGGTCGGCGTTGCACTTCTGGAAACCTTCCTTGTGCATGAAGCCGTCAAACTTCTTGTACCACTGCCTTGGGGCTTGTTTCAGGCCATACAAGCTCTTCTTGAGTCTGCACACCAGGTTCTTCTTCTTTTCTTCTGAGAAACCTTCTGGCTGGTGCATATATATCTCCTCTTCCAGATCTCCGTGAAGAAACGCCGTCTTCACGTCTAACTGCTCGAGATGAAGATCTTCAATTGCTACAATACTCATCACTGTCCTGATAGTATTCAGCTTCACCACGGGAGCGAAAATATCGGTGTAGTCAATTCCTTCCTTCTGCTGGAAACCCTTGACAACTAGCCGGGCTTTATATCTTCTGGAACCATCCTGCTCCTCTTTCACCCGGTACACCCATTTGTTGTGGAGTGCCTTCTTACCCGTGGGTAACTCAGCTAGTTCCCACGTCTGGTTTGATATGAGAGACTTCATCTCATCTTTCATGGCAAGCTCCCACTTGCTCGCATCCCCACACTGACAAGCTTCATCAAAGCTTTCAGGCTCCCCACCATCTGTCAGCAACAGATAGTTCATGTATCTCCTGTTGGGTACAGGAGGACGAGAAGATCTTCTTAATATCGGAGCTGGTGCGTCGGGCTCCTGCGCACCATCTTGTCCAACAGGCTCTTCTTGCTGTGGACCCTCTGCATTGGGTTCTTCCGAGAGGTTACTCGGGACATCATCTGCATCTACAAATATTGACTCGCTCTCTGAGTCATCTGTCTTGTGCATGTCCTTGTACATCACCTTCTCGTTGAATATCACATCTCTACTTCTGATCACCTTCTTGTTTTCGTTGTCCCAAATGCGGTAGCCGAACTCATCTTCACCATAGCCGATGAAAGTGCATTTCTTTGACTTGGGATCAAGCTTATTCCTGCCTTAATCACTAATATGCACGTAAGCTACACAACCGAAAACTTTAAGATGTGAGAGTTTTACCTCTTTTCCGCACCATACCTCCTCTGGTATTCTGTGCTCCAATGGAACCGATGGACCTCGGTTGATCAAGTAAGCTGCTGTGTTGACCGCTTCTGCCCAGAACTGCTTCGGTAGGCCTGACTGTACACGAATGCTTCTGGCTCTCTCTGTCAACGTTCGGTTCATCCTCTCAGCTACACCATTTTGCTGAGGCGTGCCGGGCACGGTTCTCTCCATTCTGATTCCGTGCTCATAGCAGAACTTCTTGAATCCGGTGTCTTCATACTCACCGCCATTGTCGGTCCTGAGCTTCTTTATTCTCAGACCGGTCTCATTCTCGACCATAGCTTTCCATCTCCTGAAAGCTTCAAATACTTCTGACTTATGCTTCAGAAAGTAGACCCACACTTTCCGAGAGTGATCATCGATAAAAGTCACGAAGTAGTGTTTTCCACCAATGGACGCGGTGGTTGTTGGTCCCCACACATCTGAGTGAACGAGCTCTAGCTTCTCTTTCCTGGGGGTTTTGCCACTAGTCTGAAAGCTGACTCTCTTCTGCTTTCCGAGTATGCATTCTTCACACATATCCATCTCCACTGACTGCAGTCCTGGGAGTTTTCCTTTTGTGTGCATGATCTTCATCCCCTTCTCACTCATATGACCGAGTCTCTGGTGCCACAACTTTGAAGTCTCATTGCCTGTTATAACTGAGATCAAACAACGTGCACCTGCTGTCATATATAGGGTACCAGTCTTCCTGCCTCGGGCAATTATCATTGCGCCCTTTGAGATCTTCCAATCATCTCCATGGAAGGTCGTGGTGTATCCTTCGCCAGCCAGCTGGCCTACGGATATTAGATTCTTTCTCAGGTCGGGAATATGCCTGACATCCTTCAGCTCCCATACTGACCCGTTCAACTTAATTTTCACCACGCCTTTGCCCACAATAGCACATGGTTGATCATCACCAAGATATACGTATCCAAGATTTCCGGGGGTATACTTCTCGAAGAATTCTTTCTGAGAGGTAGCATGGAACGACGCTCCTGAATCTAACACCCAAGATTCCTCCTTGCTCTCCAAAGAGCATATCAATGCGTCGTCTCCTCCTGAAGTGGAGGTGACATTCACCTCTGCCTTCGCTTCCTTCTGTGCGCTCTTGCACTGATTCTTGTAATGCCCGGTCTTTCCACAATTCCAACACTCGATAGCCTTCGAGCTGTTGCTTGGATTCCTTGATTTGGACCTCCTATCCTTTGATCTACCTCTGAAGTTTGATTTTCCTCGTCCGTTTCCTCTGGTTGAATTTCTACCTCTTGACTCTGTATGCAATACTGAAGAGGTTGTAGCTTCACCAGTCTCTCTCCGTCGGATCTCCTCGCTGAGAACCAAATCACGAACGTCGCTGAACTTTAACTTTTTCTTTCCCGACGAGCTACTCACAGCTGTGACTGTAGCGTTCCAACTCTCTGGTAGGGAAGACAAAAGTATCAACGCCCGAACTTCATCATCAAACTCAATCTCAACTGAACTCAATTGAGTTGTAACCGTATTAAGTTCATTGAGGTGTTGTGCTACTGACGCGCCTTCCGCCATTTTCAGATTGAATAACCGCCGCATCAAATGAACTTTATTCGCGGCTGATGGCTTCTCATACATGTTTGAGAGTGCTGCCATAAGACCTGCCGTGGTCTTCTCCTTCGCTATGTTGAACGCAACATTGCGAGTCAACGTCAATCTGATAACTCCGAGGGCTTGTCTATCCAGAAGGTTCCACTCTTCTTCCTTCATAGAATCCGGCTTCTTCCCCGATAGTGGTTGATACAGATTTTTCTGATACAGATAATCCTCTATCTGCATTTTCCAGAATCCAAAATCTGTTCCATCAAATTTCTCAAGTCTGATTTTTCCTTCATCTGCGGCCATGGCTCCCACTTGAATCTGACTTTCTCTAGATCGTTTCATGCTCTGATACCAGTTGTTGGGAATTTAACGCTGAAACCCCTAATGCAACAGAAACGCAGTATAAAAGAAAGTACACCAAGATTTACGAGGTTCGGCAACTGCCTACGTCCTCGGGAGCCACACAGATAATTTCTTATTAATAAAACAAGAAATTACAAATCAAGAGCAAATCCCTAAACTGGGATTTCTCAAATAAAACATTGTAGCTACAGTGTTAATAATTATAGGGTATGAACCCTTTCAATTCTCAACTTGAGAATAAATACCCCACAATTAAAACCCTCTTTAAATCTCTATTTCTCTCTCTTCTTTAATCCCCTCAAACACTGTTGAAGACTAGGATCAAATCAAAAATCGCAGCAGCGATTTAGGGCAGTTCGCTGCCGCCACCAGAAGAAGAAAAACGAACGGAGGAGAGGGGGGAAGTTTTTTTGGCAGCTCAAAACCCTAGCTTGATGGGGTTTTTATAGGGGAGATCGATGGGCTGGCGACAGCCTGTCGCCAGCGGCCCACGAACGCAGAGTTCGGACCCCCCCAAAAACGCAGAGCTCGCCATCGCCAAAACGCAGAGTTGAGGGGGAGGCGAACGCAGAGCAAGGTTCAAACGCAGAGCTGGGGGAGGCGCACGCACGCGGGGCTCGAGCTCGCCTGCGCCATCCTGGAGCTCGCCGGAGCTCTTCGTCACCGGAGGTGAGTTTGATCTACACCTCTTTCCAACACATTCTGATAAAATTTATTCTCAATCTGTTTAGAACTTTGCAGGAAACTATTGTGAACCATTTTTATTAGAGAAAACTACCGCAAACTCTAAAATCAATAGAAAACCCTCTCTGAAGGCATTAGGAATTGTATTAAAATGAATAAAATTTTGCCTAATTAAAGATTTTAAGGTTAAGGATGAGGGCGAATTTGTTGAAATGTCACCTGTGTATCACATTTTACTGGAAGTTCGACAATAGATAGAAGTTCGACAATAGATAAACTTTTTCTAATAAAATAGTTTAGGACAATTTTCTATGAATCCTGGTCTTTGCGAAATTCACGCTAGCATATACAGTCAAGTTTACAAAGGATCAGTTTGGCACCTGGCCTGAAATCAGTTTTGGCCTAAACCAGTTTACTTCTGAATCAGTGGAGGTGGACCAAAACAAAACCAGTTTAAGACCAAAAAGTGATATAACGAAACCAAATTAAAGACTGGTCCATTTCTTGCCAAACTAGAGACGAGACCTAAATTAGTTTTGTTTCGCTAAACCAGTTAAAAAGGATCCTAAAAGAAATCTATCTTGTATGTTATTTTGAAGCGTCCACCAGCGATGCATATGGGGAGCCGATAGCAGCAGAGTCTTCGCCAAGGAAGCTCGCTGACCCATTTGACTTTGGTGGCGGCCATGTCAACCCCAACGCAGCTGCAGATCCTGGTCTAGTCTATGACATCAACCCAAAGGATTTCTTCAAATTCTTCCAATGTGCGGGTATTGATTGTAATAAAACAATGAGTAATCTATATGACCTAAATCTCCCCTCAATTTCCATTCATGATCTTAAAACTGCTAAGACAGTATCAAGAACAGTTACCAATGTGGGCAAGATTGACTCAGTGTACAAAGCAGTTGTTCAAGCTCCAATTGGGGTTAAAATGGTGGTTAAACCTTCAGTTTTACATTTTAACATGTCGATGAAAATACAAACCTTCAAGGTTTCTTTTGTTGCGACGAGAAAGGTGCAAGGGGACTATAATTTTGGGAGCTTGACTTGGGTTGAAGATCATGGGACTCACTCGGTTAGGATTCCAATTGCGGTCCGTAGAGTGATTGTGGACTCATACTCGGATGTTGGAAATTAGAGTTTAGGTGCGCATGTAAGTAATGTGCCATTGTTGGCTGCTAAATAAATGATGCTCGGATGTTGGAAATTAGAGTTTAGGTGGATATGTAAGTAATATGCCGTTTTTGGCTGCTAAATAAATGATGTTTGTGTATGTTAATGTTAGTGTACGTTTATGTTAGTGTTGTTGGCTGCTAAATAAATGATGTTAATTTTGTGTATGTTTATGTTTGGGCTTAAGGAATGAACCATGAAGATTGATTATATTTAACAATGCAATATAATTACATGTTTTTTATGAACACTAGTATATTATACGTGCGTTGCATGTAGATAGTTTTGTTTCAAAGCAAAAAATAATATTCTAAGTAACGTGTCATATTTTCGTGAGTATTTACTTATAGTTTGGATCCTATACAATGAATACTAAGTAGTTATTAGAGAGACCAATTATCTTAAACCACTTTCCTAGATGGGACATATGAATTCTTTGTCTTTCTTTTTTATCTAATCTTTTTACATTTTGCTCAGCTCATATTATTGTTTTATTTGTATATTAGAGGTTTTATATATTAGTCCCTTAAATCTTTCATGTTTTGCAATAAGCTCCTCAAATCATTAAAATCAATTTTAGATCTTCTCATTTTTTATTTACTCTAAAAGTAACCGCTAAAATCATTGAAATTGCTATTAAATCCCCTAATTCTCACAAGTTATTTTAAATTAATCGCTCGAATTGCTACATCTACTCTTGATTGGATGGATTAATTTTAAAATAATTTAAGAATTAGGTGTCATAATAGGAGTTTCACTAATTTGAGAGACTAATTTCAAAGTAAGTACGAAGTTAGCGGCCTTGTAGTAATATGAAATATTTTAAGGAGTAAAATTGAAAAAAGCCATTATTTTTATTATTGTTTTGAACAAATGGGTTGTTATAAGTATCCTTCAACTATGTCTTCTATCTCTATTCACATGAAACAAAGAGGGAGAGGGGGAAGAGGTAGATGGTAGGTGCAACCACATCTGTTCTCATGAGTCCGTAATGGAGATCTTATGGATTTGGTAGTTTCTCCTACCGGATGGGTTTATAGTTGGTCATTAAGAAGACTCCTTAATTATAGCAATGAATGATCCAATAGTATCTAGATAATATATGCAGTAAGTACAAGATCATTACCAAAATAAACTTTCATTTGTAAGATTCAAATTCTCATTCTGCATGATTCAAAATACAACCATTTCCACATACAAAAGTAATTTCTGTCATGCATTTATCGAATTCTTTTGTAAACAAAAATTTTTAAGTATACTATGGATCAAATTAGCATGCAACTACATTTTATGTGTATTAAATATGGAGAAACAGGAAAAAGGTATATTCATATACAACACAAAATATTTCCTATTATTCATCGACAACGTAGCAAGTCCCTTGTTAATTCTTTTGAACTGCATGCACATTCCCATGTTGAATCATTGCAAAGGTAGGTTTCATATGCAGCAGATCCTACTGTAATAGCCTCCTCATCCCCATCAATAACCAAGATGGATACCCCTCCTCCCCAATTGCCCCCATAGTTCCTTCCGTTGACATCGCATTTGTCGTCAGCTCTACTAATCGTTTTGTCCAATCTTTATTCCTCGATGACGGATTTGTTGATGTGGAGGATGATGATTTAGTTGGCGGCGTCAAGGATGTGGCTAATGGTGACCTCTAAGGATGTTTTTATTAGGCGACATGGATGTGGGTAATGACAACCCTAAGAACATTTTCTATTAGGCATCATGGATGTGGGTAATGGTAACCCTAAGAAGTAAGAAAATTTTCTATTAGGCATTTGACTGATGTCAATGTTTCACATATATAGAAGAGAAGAATTAAGGTAAAAGATTGAAGATATTAGTCATTAGAGGTAGGAATTAGGGGTAGGAATGGAGCTTTGGGTTTAAGGTAGTAGGTATATAGGAGAGGAGAATGAGTGTTATAGATGATAAAAGCTCAAGGATTGTACGATTTAATTTTAGATTAATGGAACATTAAGGGGAGTAGTGGTGACATTATGCCGATGATTAAATGAATAATTGGTGTGTTTTCCGTAGGAATAATAAGTGTGGAGGTTACAATGGTGATGGGTGTTTAATGATGTTGATAGAGAATTTTAAATGGATAATTGTATGTGTGTTCATGTATGTATGGATGGATGTGTAGTAGGTGTTAATTATCACATTATATTGAGTATATTTATATGATCATGTATGTATATGTGCATGTGTTTGAGAGCATTTTGGAAAGAAATGTTTTAACATGACAACACACTTTTATAATAATATTATTATATATATTATATTAGATTAGATTACATTAGATTTGGGGACTTCTTTTACATGTAAATATAATTCAACTCCAGCATTTTACAGAGATCTTAGCAATATATTGCATTGCCCTGATGAGCATAATACACCAGGAGGGAAACAAGTAAGGATTTATGCTTTTACGTGCAAAGTTCCATCTATACCCATACACACGCAAAGTACCCATACCCATTTTGTTGTAGGGCCCGCCTGAAAGCAAAACCTGTGTTGGTTCCACACGGATCAAAAGCAAACAAACAGCTCCTCGGAGAATGAAGACCTCAAAGCACTCCGTGGGTAATGTCTTTTGCGTGAATTTTCTATATTACTTTCTCATTTGAAAAATGTTAAAAGTGGGCGATGTGATGTACTGGGGAAAAAACAATGTGGAAAATGTTAGGGGGAAAAATAATATGTGAAAAATGTTATGTTGATGATGTGATGTACTGGGGTCGTGCAAAGCAATAAGGGTGAATTTCATAAAACTCTAAATAACTTGGGTGTTTTTTTACTTAGCCCTCAAAAAGTTTGAAAATTTTAAAATAAAGTCCAATGTGAAGCTTACGATGGTTCCATAGGCTTCTTTTGAAGGTCCATTAACTTTAGATTGGACATGTTTACACCATAACAAATGTACTATAATTATTATTTTTTTCTAAAAAGTGTACCATAATAATAATTAGGGAAAATTGCTTGGAGGAAGCAATTTGTAAAAAGTTATGCACTCCCTACCCCTAACTAAAGTCAGACTCATTTGAGCTCTTTGACTCAAGTATTCATGCTAAAACACCTTTAGCCCAACAAAGTATAAAGTACATATATTGTATTTTGAAATAATGCTTAGTTTACCATTTTGTACCCTTTTATGGATTGTCAAACTTTTTTTGTCTTATTTGGCAGACACTCATTAGATTATACAGTAAGAAGTGACAAGTATTGGGTTCAAGAGAAGAGAAGAATTACATTAATGGCTGGGAGAGATTTAAAATGGAAAATTGGAGGGAAACATACAAAGTTCCCTCTAAATCATGCCCTATGTCAATGTAATATCTTCTCCCCTCTTTAGATTCTACTCATAAGGCCTTCAACAACCAAAATATCCTTAACTTTTTCCTCTTAACTTCAACAACCAAAATGAAAGAATCTTTAATATGTGTGGTGTCGTTGAACACCAATGCAATTCTCATTAAAGTCAATTTTGCAACAAGTTTAGCTGAATTGAAGATGTACTCTGCAGATAATTTAAAAGTACCATATGAAAGTTTGTTGATAAGTTACGCTCTCGAGAAGTTTCCCAACTTCTCATTTGAGCTTTTAAAAGATGAAGATATTCTCAATATGATAGACTATCATCGTTCAATAGGGTTAATACGATAACCATGACTGTTACTAAAAGAGATGAAGGATCCACGCATGTCATAGGGAAAGAAATAGAGTTTAAGTAAGTATTCAAAAGATTCTTTTCAGGTTCTGTATACACGTTATAATGGGAACTGCAATATTTACGTCTTCTATGTGACATGCAGACATTGCACGTGACATATCGACTTTATTTGTGACATATACAAGTTAACAGTTATTTGTAATTGTCACACGTGACTTATATGTATGTTATATTCAATTTGCAGTCTTCCTACTGTAAACTCACATTCATCGGAGCATATTCAAGAATCACAAAGGATCTCAAATAACAATCCTCAAGAAAAGGATGTGTGGATGATGGATGACATATTAAGTGACTCGATAGGAATCTCAGTATGGTGGCACGAGGAAATTATTGGAAAATGGTAGCAATTTGAAAGCGCAAAAGAAGTTAGAATGACTCTTATATACTATTCTATAGCTAAGAAGTTCTCTTTTAAATATGTTAACAATAAGCCAAAACGTATTCGTGCTAATTGCATGTTTAGAAAAGAAACAAAATGCCCGCGGTTGCTTTAATTACTCTTCACCATTGAGCCATGTATCGACATTTGCTATAAAAAAATTTGTTCCTCGACATATTTGTGGACAACATAACAACACAGCTGGTCACTCTAGAGCATCGAGAAGGTGGATTGTGAATATGCTACAATCAATTATGAAGAGGTGTCCATATATTACCCTAAATGACATTAGAAAGGAATTGCACTCTCAATATAGTTTAAAAGTTAATTATTCTAAAGCTTGACGTGCTAAGGAGACAGCAAAAGACCAAATATTTGGTTGCGCATGGCATTCATCTGGTTTACTACCCTGGTTAGTCCATTAATTTGTTGAGATGTCCTTTAGAACTTATTTGTGATTTAGTAAGCTTATTATATGTGATTTAGTAAGCTTAAATGTGACATTTCAGAATGTTATGTGACATACAAGTATAGTATGCTATGTTTGGACCTTGTATGTGACATTTAAGTCATAAATGTGAGATTTGGACCTTAATTGTGACATTTAGATATCATATGTAACATTTAGATCTTATATGTGATGTTTAGACCTTATATTCGCATGTTATATGTGACCTTTAGAATTTATTCATCATTTAACAGGTTAATTATCCTTTTAATCATCATTTGAAGATACCAAATGAAGGTGATGGAAACAAACCTAAGCAGTATCGTCATCATTAAACAAGAAGAAAGGCAATTCAAGCATTTATTTGTGTCCTATAGTGTATGAATATAGGGGTTTCTCAAGAGATGTAGGTCATTGTTCTTTCTAGATGAGACCTTTCTAAAATATCATTATAAAGGGATTTTATTAGGTGCAACTGCTTATGATGTTAATCAAGGCATATTTCAACTCGCATTTTACGTTTTTAACCAAGAAAATGAAGCAAATTGGAGTTGGTTTATTTAAGGGTTGCGGTATATTTTGTATAATCGAACAAAACCACATATAATTAACCCCATCCTCTAGTCATTTTGTTAGATGCTGACAAAGGAATAAAACAATCTTTAAAAGATATATTTTTAGATTGCACCATTCCAGATGTGTACTTCATCTAGTTGAGAATTACAAATTGAAACTTAGAGAGATGGGTTCTGCCTTAAGTGCTGCTCAACAGATTTTAAAATTAATTGGAGTTTGCTGCATACAAATATACAACAAAAGAATTTAAAGCTGTTTTTCATGAGATTAGGATGATGGATCATAGAGCTTACTAAGTAGCTCTCAATTATGGTTCAAATAATTGGGCAAATTCAGTTTTTTCTGGTATAAGGTACATCAAATATTTTGACATTATTGATTTAACTGTGATCTTTAAACTTTATATGTGAACCTTAGCGCTGCTTTGTGATACCTAGCACTTATATATCACATATAGCCCTTATATGTGAATATCAGCAATTTTCTATGACTTTGATTTGTTATATGTGATATTATACTTTTATATGTGACCTTTGTCTGTTACGTGTGGCTTTTACTAGTGGCATGTGACACTAATCTCTTAATTGTGACTTTTACGTGTTTCTTGTGACACTTTGTTGTCACTTGTCACATTTTTCTGTTATATGTGACACATTGCTGTACTTTGTGTTAGAGAAATTTTATTTGATACATATGATATTTATTTATAGATATAATCATATCACTTTCAATGTTGCTGAATCTTTCAACAGGTAGATTCGTGTTGTGAAAACACTTCCTATTTGTGATATGATGGATCACATTCTTATGCAAATTATAAAAAGGATGGATACTCGCTGCGAGATGGCAACAAAATAGAATAGTTATCTATATCTTGAAGCGAAAAAATTTCTAGAAGAAAATTGCATGAAGGGAAGCACTCTTGAAGTGTCACATTCGACAACTGAAATCGTTGAGTTATCATCTCAAAAATCAATAGAAGTTGATTCGGAGCATAAAACATAAACGTGTCGTGCATGGAATTTATTGCGAATACGGTGTAAACATCTGTGTGCTGCTATTAACTTTATAGATAGAGATGTGTACTACTATTTTGATTAGTTCATGGCGACTCTAGCTTTCAAGAAAAGTTACAAACTAATTCTTTCCTATTCCAAAATTACGATAAGCCAGATGTCACGGATGAAATAATTGACATACTTCTCCCAAAGACGACAAAGAGACGTAGAAGAAATAAGAATAGACGTATCAATAACCGATATATGAATAGACATCCAGTTAAATGCTCAAGGTGTGACGCTGAAGGACATAACCGAGTCACATGCACTAAATCTATCCAAAACTAACGTTTCCTGACAGAATTCAAACACTTTTGGGACTGTTGTCTATTATATGTTACTTTTGTCATTTTGCTGTGACCTTTATGTGTTAAATGTTACATATCACATGTTCGTGTGACTTATTGGTATTAATTGTGACACCTGTAAGCTTTATACTTTCAGATTTTGTATAATTTGCTAAAGAACAATGGAGTAATCACAAATGCACATTTCATTACTATCACCACAAGTCTCAAAATTTACAAAGAAATTAGACATATATAAAATTGTGTTATACGTGTTTGTCTAATACATACACTCAATTAATGGTACATCATTACCCTCAAAATATAAAAGATATTATGGATCATCTGCATCTAACTTCAGTCCTAGCTTCTTTAATTCTCGGCCTTCACATATAATTTGAGCAGCAAGTCATGGCCTTAACATTTCAGACTCTCTTTATAAAGATTCAATGTCCATGACCTCTTTTCCTTCTGGGATCGCTTTGATGTATAAATATGCGTATATTCCACAATCATACCTAAATAGAAAAGAGGTGAAGTAACAGTTATATACAACAATAAACAAGATTATGTATCACATTGAATGTGTAAAAGCCACATGTGATACAAAAACACCATAGATAATATCTAGGCATCATAAGAAATAACAAACTGTCACAAATAATGAGTGTAAGTCACACAGAATGTATAAACGTACCATAACACCAGTATGTATCACCGGTAATGAGCATATGTCACACATAATGTATAAATGTCACATGAGACACGCATATGTCACTGACAAAGCGTATATTATACCGGAAGTATACATATCACATAACACCAGTATATGTCATCAAGAATAATTATGCATCATGGATAAAGAATAAGTATCACAGCAACTAATAAATGGTAAGTATAAGCTGTTTGGAGAAACTTACGAGCCTTTTTTGCTTTCGACAAGGAACTACTTCATATTCGAATGCTCTGAATGTCGACGTCTAGTCGAATCCAGTTACCATCCTATCTAAAAATAGCTGGATTATCACAATGTCTCTAGCCCATGTCTCATGGTTAGCGGAACTATAATGTGTATTTTTTGCCCCAAATTGACCTCAAGGACATGCCTGTGATCAGCGTGACATATCGAAATTAAAGAACTTCTTTCCCATCATCTATGTGCTTATTTATATACTTTTTATATATATTTTTCTCATCCACATTTGATGCAGTTAGCAACCAAATCTTTAAAAAATAAGAAAAAAGAGAAAGAAAGTCAAATAACATATAAATACAGCATTACTTGTAAAATCTTTATGATCGATATTACTCACACTAAAATATGATGTGATTGTTACAAAGTTTCTTTTCAGATCAGCATTTTTTGGTAGCTTGAGCCATTTCTGAAGTCTTGCAACCAATGCTTCAACGGTCTAACGATTGCAAATATAATGAATCAATGTAAAAGTAGAAAACTTGAATAACACGAGTTAAATAAAATCTAACATCATCATTTAATCTTCCACCACGTAGCAGATGAAATATATCATATCTATTTATAATATGGTTGTTGACCTCATAAACAATCATCTTTCTAGATAATATGTAAATATCACATGAAACGGTTACAAGTCAAAAAATCACTAATTATCACACAATTCATGTAAATATCACAGGACACAAGTAAAAGCCACAGGAAATCACTAACTATCACAGAGTACATGTAAATATCACAGGATATGAGTATATGTCATAGGAAACAACTAACTATCACAGACTACATGTAAATATCTCACATGAAATCCATTAATAACTACTTGATACTTGTCCACTTTTAATGTCAGAAAATAATGAAGCCACTTGTTCTCATCATCAGTTAAATCAGGTACATCCTGAATAGTGAAATTATGTTGAAATCCATCTTCGGCAACTCCTAGGAACCTGATATCAAAGTCTTGTGAAAAAGGAATGCCCATATTCAACATCTCCAATAATTTCTTTTAATCTCTATGTTTTTCCTTCTTCATAAGTCTTCTATAGATGTTATGGTATCGGCATATACAATTGCAAGTTCTTTCTCCTCTTCCATCTCCCTCTTGTCGTCATCATCTTCCATTACGACGAAAGTTTTCTTCCCTTTACTTTTTTCTTAGAGATAATTATTTGGAATGGAGATTTTAAGAACTTGGGCGTCTTTGTTGTTCTCTAGCTCTTTACTTGTAGCCCATGAACAAATTATTTTAATGTTTCATCTGTTTCCTTCTTCTTTTTTTTCCTTCTCTTTTTCTTTTTAGTAACTTCGTCAGTTACTTTCACATCTACATACTGTATAAAGATCATAGTCAATGAGTGTATGTTACAGAAAATTCTTAAAGGTCACAGGGTATGAACAAATATCACATGCGAAATTCATGTATCACAAATAATGAGCAAATGTCATAAGAATATTGTTTAAGTCATAGAAATAAAGTAACTGGCACAGGAGATGAGAAAATGTCACAATAAAGAGTCAATTGTCACAAATAATAAAGAAGAATCACAAGACATATGTAAATATTACAAGAAACATGCACGTCTCACATGAAATTAGTAACTGCTATCTCCTCAACTTTAATGACCATGTCTACTCTGTCATCGTTATTTTCTTCCATTTCCTTTCCTTGATCATCTTCTTTCTCTGCCTCATCTTTTCTTTCTAACTCTACCTCAGGCTGCATAAATGTCAAAACTAAAATAAAATTTTACAGAGAATGAACAAGCACATAAATTAGGAGAAAATTTCTTACCTCCTCATCTCCTCTACTCTCATCTTTTATCTTATCCTTTTTTTCATTAGGATGTTTCTGTTGCGCAAACTTTTTTTCAATATCGGCCTTAATGGCTTTCGTATCAACGCCGCTTGAGACAAGTTCTTGCTCATAGGCTTCATTCAACATTGACAACTTTTTATAAGCTTTAGTCTACATTAATAATTAAATTTCACTGAGCAAATGTCACATATAAATGTTACATATAATAAACTTCATTCCACCATAAATATCACATAAACACTACATTTATCACAATCAACTGGTAAATATCACAAGGGATAACCAATTGGCACAGATAACAAGGATAACCAATTGGCACAGATAACAATGTATGACGGTCTATATGTAAATGTCACAGAAAATAGGTTAAGGTCACAGAATAACAATTATTATCACTATCAATGTAAACATCACATAATACGAATTAAATTTGTCTCACCAATACAATAGTCGATTGACTTCCTTCCTCTTTTTTAACTCTTTTCTTTCTTAAAGAGTTTTTGGAGTCTAATTTCTCCTCTCTTTTAGCCTTCTTGTTGTAGGCTCTTGCTTGATCTCCTCATGAACGTACCACGGCATATCTTGCTTCGGTAAGATGCGGATTGCGGCTTCTGACTTCTTCATAATTATTGTGCTTTGCAATGAACCCACTTTCTTACCTTTCAAAGTCCAATTAGTCATTGGTGGCTTTGAATCGTTGACTATGGCATATTCTTTGATGTTTGTAATCTCATAATACTATAGCTTTAAAAAAGCAACATTCAATCAATAAAGACAACTCATTTTATATTACTTATCACAGACACATATCAGTAATATATGTCACATGTAAACGACAAATATCACAAGTTAGAGACAAATATCACATATTATCTACAAATATCACAATTAAATGTCACATATCAGGGACAAATTTCGCATATCATGGACAAATGTCCCATATCATGGAGAAATGTCACATATCGGTAGCATATATCACATGTAAAAGACAATTATCACAAATCAGGGACAAATATCACATATTAACTACAAATAGTATAAATAACTCACAATAGTAAGGGAGCGCAACCACTAAGGTAAGTCAGTCCCTTTTTAACTATCTTGGCAGCTTTTAGAGAATCCCACACTTCATTGTAGATGATGGTCGCCCATGGGAAATGATCAACTATATCTATCCAAGTCATATAATTCAACATATGTCGCGGTGCATTCATTCTTGCAGTTGGAATCCATATCATTGCAAGTTGATAAAGAATTTGGAGCATAACAAAATCATGCCCATCAAATTTTTTTGGACCCGACTAGTTTATCTAATAAGTGCTCAAGATAATATCGGCCACTCTTGTAAGCATCTTGTTGCTTCTTATTGAAGTATGTACTCCAAATTCTATTCACCGTATCGCGATTCGCTTCCGGTTTCTCCCCCTTCATCCTTGAACCGGGTTTGTTTTTGCACCCAATTTACATTAAATGTATATGTTTGTTTTTGCACCCAATTTACATTAAATGTGATCTATTAGTAGCATTATTGTGACTTTGTCAGATGGAATTGCTCCAAAATTGATATAGTTTTGAAAATTAGAGGATCTATAAACCTTCCAATGATCGGCCCTCATTCCTGGAACAATTTCATTCATGAATTCACAGTATCCACATATATTACAACATATTCTTATATCACATTTACTGTAAAATACAATTCAATACAAAAGAAAATAATTCTACTTAGGGTTCTACTTTTAATTGTGGATAAATTCACAATGACAAACAAATAAGTGAACAAATATGGATAAATTCAGATTTGATACTTACAACTCAACCTTTCTTGTTGCTGATTCAGATGATTTAGATGATGAAGTTCCTCTCGCCATCCTCGATTTTCAGCAAAAACCGAGGGTTTCAAAATTGAGGGTTTGGTTCAATTGAGATTCTGTGAAGAAGAGGGATTTAGGGTCGGTGCTGGTCTCCTAGCCGAGGCTGCGGACGACGAGCTTGTGGTGGGTGGGGTCATTATCGGAGTGAAGACGACGACGAGCTTCTTTGATCTGGCTATAGGGGGCGACGACGAAGCGAAGATGACGACAGAGCGTCGACGATGACAGAGCGATGCTGTGGGGGGTCGAGGAAGAATAGCTTGCGGTGTCGACGGTTAGGGTCCTCGTTGGCGGTTGCGGAGGAGCAGGATCTTGAGGAGAAGAGGGTGATGAGGAAATATTCGATAAACATGCATAGAAGGGGGAAATATGGCTTTTTTAAATGGGAAGGGTATTTTCGGAAGAATCCTATTGGGTTGTGGGTTTGTACAGTTTTGGGATGGTAGTTGCACTAACTTTTTCGTATAAGGGTTGGGTAGCACGAGTTTTTTGGCTGAGGAGGAGGATGCATAGGATTAGTTTTTAAGTTCCTCCAAGCAATTTTCTCTAATCATTATTTTTTGTTATACAGCATGGAGGGTGCTCTTTAAGTGCATCAGCTATAGATATGGATTCTCTGGCTACGTGGCAACTCTCACAGAATCTCAAGCAAAAAGAGTTGCAGGTACAAAATTGTATATATACATCAGCCTATTAGTATGTTTCCCAACCAAGTTTAAATAGTAACTCTTGCTGTCTTGCATGTCTTGAATGTGAATTCTTTCTTCTTGCAATTTCCAGAGCTCCCTGAAGTTGTCAGCATTGTGCCTAACCGCAACCTCCAGTTGCACACAACCCGAAGCTGGGACTTTATGGGACTCGGGCTCAACCAGAACTGCCTGAAAACTTACTGCACAAAGCCAATCACGGAGACGATATAATCATCGGCGTCGTTGATTCAGGTCAGTCCAAATTTCAACTAGCTATACTAATCCCGCGCCAAAGTGAATGGTCATCATCTTCAAACTACAGGTAGATGGCCAGAACAAAAAGTTTCTACGACACAGGATATGGTCCAATTCCCTCTCGCTGGCGAGGCAAATGTCAAGTTGGACAAACGTTTACCCTCAAAACTGCAACAAGAAAATTAATCGGAGCTAGATACTACACTGCCGGCCTCCAAGAGAAGGACCTCCAAGGCGATGTCATATGCGTCGAGATGTCAACACCCACGGACCCATGCAGCCTCTACCGCTGCTGGCAACATAGGACCCAATGTCAGCTTCAACGGTCTCGGAGCAGGTACCGCGAGAGTGTTGTGCCTTGAGAAACCAAACCAATAGCCACGAAGAGATAAACCACACAACCAAAAGATAGCACAAACAATCAAACACCAGATTTTACGTGGTTCGGCGAGATGCCTACGTCCACGGGGCAAGGAGGGGGGAGTTTTCACTATTAGAAATCAAGAGGAGCAAACTAGGGTTACAAATCTCTCATAAACCCTCAACAAATCAACTCTCAATCTCTCCAATTGCTCCTAGAATAGAAGCCCAAAGAAAACCCCTTTCAACAACTCAAAACTTCTCTGCCTTATGAGCCCTAGAATCGAGTTTGGGTATTTATAGAAAACCCAAACGAAACGGGTCTGGAAAACAGACCCAGCCCAAAACCGCTACGGCGGTCGACCGCGATCCATCGCGGTCGACCGCCACGGTCGACCGCCCTCAATCCCAGAGTAGCTCGAAGAATCCAGAGACTTCTGCGGTTGACCGCCGCGGTCGACCGTCACAAAACAGCAACTTCTGCGGTCGACCGTCGCGGTCGACCGCCACCAATCCAGACGCACAGTAAGGGTTGTGCACAATCGCGGTTGACCACCAAAGCCCGCTGTCGACCGCCAAACTGCCAGAAGCTGAACCTGAGCCTGAAATCTGCTATTCTGCCAATTCTACAAATCTCCACCTCGGCGAAGATTCTACCAAACTGGGCCGACACCAACCAAACCAATGCCTCACTTGTTGCATCCAGTACGCCATGGCAACAGACTCAAAACAACGGACCCCATCCACAACATGTCGAGACCCGAACGGGAGTGCGAACACTCACCCCAAAACAACTGTGTCTACTCACCAAATCGGCTGCATCAAAACTGACTGCCTACGTATCCTCTCCAAGAAATCAAGCCTTCACGTAGTTCACCACATGGCCTCCAAAGGCCCTCAATCCAAACTACGGCTGATAGCATCATCAACGACCCCAAACTGAAGCGATCCAAACACCTCCACCTGAAGTGAAACAATGGTTGTATCCAAGCTATATCCACCAGCTGCACTCGGATCTACCAACTCGTCATCCGCATCCGTATCCAAATGACTCCCACGACGTGCCACCTCAGCTGGAAAACCCAATAATGCAGAATGACCCGGAGTATGTGGAGTAAGCTCCACCCAATGTGGAGAAGCATCACCTCCACCCGCTGCGGTATCCCTCTGATCTGATCAATACTCTCTACCTGCCGAGAGTCCAAAGTGACAAATCTGCTCAGACCAAACTCAGAAGCTCCCAACTGATAGCTGAACGAACTCCTGAATCCCAAATGCGCAATCATATCCAATCTCACATCAACGATGTGACCAAGTGCTGGATAGCCAAATATCCGACGCCGACCAAAATCTGAAGCAGCTCCACCAGATCTAACAACTCTACACATAGCAGTCGGCAACCTCATAAGATGGCCCAAACATGTCGAAGCCTGAATACCAAATCCACTGCTCGACAACCAACGCTGATCCTCCTCCAGAAAAAAGAACCCACTAAATCCACCATCTCATCACGTCTCCCCACTATCTCCTCTCCTCTGAAGTGTCTCCTACTGCCATGAGCTCGGCACCAATGCAAGAGAGGACCCATACTAGAACTAGTAACACGGGTAACTTTCCTGCCCATACACCTCCTCCAACTGTTGCGGACTACTAGGGCTTCATACCAACGGGACTTGGTTGCAACCTTTAAATGCCTAGTACAATCCCCAACATAGGAAACAAAATAACGATTACCTCCCAATGATGCAATGGAAGGCCCCCCAATGCCTGACTGAACACCTCCAATAAGACCCCTCGATCGGTGTATAGAAGTGCACAACTCCACCACGGTCTTCTCGTTCATCCAAATGTGCTCGCAGGACTTCACTCTGCAGGTGATAGCACTCCTCAACAATCTGTGCACGGTATAGCCAATCATATACCCCAGCACCAACCAATGCCACAGTCTAGCCAAAGAAGTCGTCAGCTCCCTATCAAGTATCATGCTCCCAAGCAAATAATACAAGTTACTCCGTCTGACACCCTTCATAATAATCATGCATCCCGATGTGACCTTCAAGCGAGAACCCGTCAAGGTCACCCTATAGCCTGCTGCCTCCAATACCCCAAGCGAAATGATGTTCTTCCTCAGTTGAGGAACAAACCTCACATTAACTAACTCCCGAACCATCCCGTCACTCGTCCGAATCTGAACGGTACCAATACCACCAATAGGGCATCTGTGATCATTACCCATAAGAATAGTATCTCCTCTTTCCAACTCCTGAAAGCTGGAGAACCAATCCCTCCTAGGGCATATGTGATAAGTAGCACCCGAATCCAACATCCACTCGGTGGAGTCGGCAACACCAACTGACGGAAGAGCTGAGCACGAATAGCCTGAAGAATCTGAATCTGAAACGTCGCCACTAGCCTTGACAATATTCACCTCTGAAGCTTGAATAGCTTTTCCCTTATTCTTCCCGGCTTGTAATTTTGGACATTCGGCTTTCCAATGTCCATCCTCTCTACAAAAGGCACACTGATTCCTACCAATTACAGGATGTCCCCCTCTAGACTGCGACCTCCTTCCACGGTTCGAACTTCTAGCTCTTGCAACCAATGCCCCCGCAACCGGCTCAATGGAAGTCTCCTTGTCCTTCTTCCGAAGTTGATAATTCACAAGAGCCGCGGTGACCTCATTATATGAAAGAGATGCCTTCCCATTAATAAGAGTGAGGACAAAGGTCTCATATTCCTCGTCGGGCAAGGAACTCAATAATAACAACGCCTTGTCCTCGTCTTCAACTATAAAATCCACATTCGCCAAATCTGCAAGTAGCTTTGTGTAGTGGTTCATGTGATCACTAATGGACGTCCCCTTCTTCAATTGGAAGCGATAAAGCCTCCTCTTCAAATGCAAACGATTTTCGACGCTCTTCGTCAAATATTTGCCCTCTAGGACATCTCAAATCTTCTTTGCAGAAGTCTCATTCATCACATCATACTTTAGATCTTGAGTGAGGCAAGACCTAATTACACCACACGCCGTTCTATTCATTTTATTCCAAACCTTATCATCAATGTCGACCGGTTTCCCGTCCAACTCCAACGTATCTTTTAAATTTTACGCATTTAGCGCATCCATGACTTCACATCGCCAAAGTCCAAAATTATTTGTGTCGTTAAACTTTTCCACATCTATTTTCATAGAATGTATATTCAAACTTTGGACGACCTTCACACTAGAAGAACCCTCCTCATTTTTATCTTTTCCGGCCATATATCTCAAAGCACCCAAACTATTGCGGAACAAACAAGAAATAGATCCAACTTAAAAAAGATAGAAACTTTACCACAAAGATCACACCTTTATCACCAATCGAAGATCTAGATGAACTTCCCAACTGATCTACACCTCCCAAAAAATCCCAAGCGTTGCCCGAAGCTCTGATACCACTTGTTGTGCCTTGAGAAACCAAACCAATCGTCACGAAGAGATAAACCACACAACCAAAAGATAGCACAAACAATCAAACACTAGATTTTACGTGGTTCGACGAGATGCCTACGTCCACGGGGCAATGAGGGGGGAGTTTTCACTATTAGAAATCAAGAGGAGCAAACTAGGGTTACAAATCTCTCAGAAACCCTCAACAAATCAACTCTTAATCTCTCCAATTGCTCCTAGAATAGAAGCCCAAAGAAAACCCCTTTCAACAACTCAAAACTCCTGCCTTACGAACCCTAGAATCGAGTTTGGGTATTTATAGAAAACCCAAACGAAACGGGTCTGGAAAACAAACTCAGCCCAAAACCGCTACGGCGGTCGACAGCGATCCATCGCGGTCGACCGCCACGGTCGACCGCCCTCAATCCCAGAGTAGCTCGAAGAATCCAGAGACTTCTGCGGTCGACCGTCGCGGTCGACCGCCACAAAACAGCAACTTCTGCGGTCGACCGTCGCGGTCGACCGCCGCCAATCCAGATGCACAGTAAGGGCTGTGCACAAACGCGGTCGACCGCCAAAGCCCACGGTCGACCGCCAAACTGCCAGAAGCTGAACCTGAGCTTGAAATCTGCTATTCCAATTCTACAGAGAGGAGCACCTCGTGCTCGCTTGGCGATCTGCAAGGTGATCTGGGGAGTGCCAGTAGCGGTCATCCCTCTCTCTGCAGTCGTGAAGGCGATCGACGACGCGATTCATGATGGTGTTGATGTGTTGTCGCTGTCACTCACATACCCATTTGACTATCTGTACGCAGCACTGCACGCCGTTGAAAAGGGGGTTACGGATGTATTTGCTGGGGGGAACTGAGGTCCTGGTCTACAGACGGTGGAGAGCGATTCTCCGTGGGTTGTTACTATGGCAGCGAGCTTTGGATCCATCTTTTCCGAGCGTAATTACTCTTGGAACTGGAATGCCGACACTTTTGCCGATGTAATTGTGGACACCAGGCACTGAAGGGAAGAAAGTAATTTATCATAACATTATCGATGTCATGTCATTAATAACTCGAACATACAACTGGCTACATTCTATGGTACAATATGTAATCCTAGCATAACCTGGCTTTCTTTATACATTGCAGTTGTAATCTTAGCCTTGCAATACGCACATAAACTGTTTCCAAGAAGATCGTCTTTGTTATCCCGATGATGCATCCTCCAAAACTTGCCCTTTGCATATGAACAAACTGCAATATCTAATATGCTACAAATTGGGGCTAAGGGTGTGATTGTTACACATTACAGCGCTGATGTTCTTTCTGCTGTAGCAAACTGCCTATCTATCGCGTGTGTGCTAATAGACTTTTAGCTCAGTGTCAAATTTATACATACATAGGCAGCACAAGATAACACTTTCCCCTGCTTTTTCCTTCTCTTTTGGCTTGTCGTTCGTTGAAACTGAAGTGTTTATGGATGTTGGGCTAACAGAACACCGACAGGACCCATTGTAGGAGACGAGGTTCTTGCGCCAAAGGTTGTTGCTTTCTCTTCAGGAGGACCCAGCGCAGCTTTCCCAGGATTGATCAAGGTACCCATATAAGTGTTAAATATGAGTTGCATACTTTTAAATCGGAAAGCTTAATAGGTTTTTTGTGCGTTTACAGCCTGATGCTGCTGCCTCTGGAAACAATACCCTGGCTGCAACGCTTGATGGTTATTTCTTTCATACAGGAACCTCTATGGCATGCCCACATGTAGCAGGAATCACTGCGTTGCTCAAGTCTCCCCATCCTGATTGGTCTCCTGCAGCTATAAATCCAGCACTTGTTACGACAGGTAAAATATCCATAGATAGGTATAATTTATAAATCTTATCCTAATATCCGTGTGGTGCTTTGAACTATAAAGAGGATAGTTAAAATTCCCAATCTGTCTCAAACCCTCTCCAGGAGTGGCTTAAAACGAATAAAATATGCCTAAATTTGCGTTCTTAAGCGTAAGGATAAGTGCCAAATTGTCAGAAAAAGGTCACAGGTATACATACTGCATGATTACGGAAGTTAGATAATCGACATGATACTTTTTCTAATAAAATAGTTCAGGACAATTTTCTATTAGTCCTAATTTGTGAAGTCCTACACCAGTTAGATAACCGACGTGATACTTTGCGTAATAAAATCAGGATACATCATGGTCCATTTTTTCTAGACTAGGGCCAGAACTTGAACTGATTTTGTTCCAGTAAACCAATTTGAATTGTAAGTCTGAATCTTATACACGGTCCTGCAATATGATCCTTAAAAAAACGAAAAAAAATCTATGTTGTATGCTATGTTGAAGCATCCCTCACCGACGCATATGGGGGGGCCAATAACAGCAGAGTCTTTTCCAAGGAAGCCTGCTGACCCATTTGACTTGGCAGCCGTGTCAACCCCAATGCAACACTGATCCTGGTCTAATCTATGACATTAATCCGAAGGATTTCTTCAAATTCTTCAAATGCACCAGTATCTATTATAATAAAACAATGAGCAATCTATATGACCTCAATCTCCCCTCGATTTCCATTCATGGTCTTAAAAGGTCTAAGACAGTATCAAAGAACAGTTACCAATGTGGGCAAAGTCAGTTCAGTGTAGAAGGCAGTTGTTCAATCTCTGATTGGGGTTAAGATGGTCATTAAGCCTTCGGTTTTACATTTCAGTGTGTCAATGAAAATGCAAACCTTCAAGATTTCTTTTGTTGCGATGCGTAGGGGACTATAGTTTTGGCAGTCTCACTTGGGTTGAAGATCACGGGACTCACTCGGTTAGGATTCCAATTGCGGTGCGTAGAGTGATTGTGGACTCCTACTTGGATGTTGGGAATTATTAGAGTTTAGGTGCAGATGTTAGGTAATATTGCCACTATTGGCTGCTAAATAAATGAGATGTCTGTGTTTATGTTAATGCATGTTTGCTCTTCTGGAATCAAACATGTGATTGATGATGCTTTGTTTAATGTAATAATATTGCGTGTTTTATGAAAGCTTTGGGATTTCTTTGAATGTACTATAATTCAAGTTAAGCAATACAGACATTACACTACAATGTATTGAATTCAGCTGATGGACATAATGAATCAGAACAAAATAATTTAACGCGGTTAGCAAACTGGCTTCCTGATGATTCCACATACATGCTTCATCGATCTATGAAATTAGATTCAGTTGGAGACAATGGTCTCAAAGCAGTGAAGCCCATCAAACTCCAGTGCAAATCTCTGCTTCTCCTGCTTCTTATGCTGCAAATTCTTCACCTGTTCTCGAGACTTAGATGACCATGTTTTGTTGTTCTCGACCTTTTTTTCCTCTTCGACACTCTTTTTCGTCGTCCAATTCCTACTGAACCATCTATTGGATGAAGCTGTGTGTCCTGGGCTTGGAATAGACATAGATAGCAAATAGAGAGCAAATTGTTTCGAATATAAGGCTGAAGAGAGATGAGAGGGGAGATTTTATAGGATTCTCTTAAAGAGTAAAGATTTGCTTTTGCTTTTGCTTGCTGAGGAGGGAAAGGGATGGTGATTGGCGCGGGTTGCGTTTACCCAAAGGGATAATTTTGATATTAAATTCTTTGGGACGGCAAGTTAAGCGAACTGTGGAAATTGAATATATGCCCTGGACGGCAAGAAAAGAATCGATCACTGCATACGAGATTAGCTTCACTAGTATTAAAATAAGAATATATTGAAACAAAATTTATCCATTTCAGTATGGCCAAAGTTACACGTATGCTTATTAGTCCCTAAAACCTCGAAGGGTAAAATGTCTCAAATCAAAATTGGCACGCAAATTTACGAAACATCTGCATAGAAATCCTGAATCACCGTTCGAACCGCAATAGGAATCCTCACAAGATGGCCCTCACCATCATCCCAACTGAGACTCCCAAAACTGTACACTCCTTGTACCTTCCTACTTGTCGTAAAACTAGCCTTAAACCTCTGAACCCTTCTCAAAGAAACAAACCTCAATACTGAAGGCTCTACACTTACGCTCACACCTGCGGGAGACTCAACAGCTGCTTTGTATGTCACGTTCACCTCTCCCACATTCGTAACAGTTCTGATAACAGTCACACTTTCTTTGAGATTTGGTACTGCGATAGAGGGAAGATTGAGGTTGTATAGAGGATTTTGGGACTCGTCGCAAAGTTGTGTCGAAGGTGCAGTGGAAGAAGAGGTATTCTTTCGGGTCGATGTTGTTGTGCGCAGCGGAACCGAAGGCACACATTACAAACAAGATTGCAATACTAATCAACAACCAAACAAGTATCACAAATACAAGACACCAGATTTTTACGTGGTTCGGCAATTTTATCTACGTCCACGGGACCAGCACAATAATTTCTTATTAATAACAAGAAATTACAAGTAAGAGAGAGGATCTCAAATTTGAGATCTCTCAAACAAATAACAATTGATTTTAATCTAAAATCAATGCTCAAACACACTCTCTCTCTCTTAACTCAAATTTCCCCAATTAATTTCACCAACTCCTCTTCCCTTATTAATGAGAATAGGAAACAAATGGGGCTCAAACCAAAAATGCAGAGAGAGAAAGAGAGGAGCCGCCGCCGCTTCTTTTTCTTCTACTCCGCTCCCACATCACGCGCTCAACCTCCGCTCTGTGAACAGGCTTTCCCTTTTATAAGGCAACTCTAGGGCGAGCTCTCTTCAATGGGGTGGGATCCAGCTCTCTTCAATCGGGTGGGATCCAGCTGGATCCCACCACAACTCCGCAGGCGACCTTCGAACAAGCGAGGTCGAACGTCGCTCTCGTGTAGGCGAGCTCCACGAATGCTACAGGCAAGCTCGAACCTCGCTAGCTGTCTACAGTTAGCCTCCACCACGCAAGCGAGCTCGCACTTGACAAGCGAGCTCGATTCCTCGCCTCGCCTCTCTCGAAATCTCGCCATTAGGCGAGCTTCGATTCCACTCGCGCCCAAGCTTTCCTTGCCTCCACGCCCTCGCCTGCAGGCGAAGTCGACCAGGTACGATTTCTTCTACAAATCTCTACCTCGGCGAAGTTTTTTTAAAACTAAGCTGACACCAACCAAACCAAATATCACACTTGTTGCTTCTAGTACGAAGTGAACCAATTCACGATAACAGACTCAATCCACAACAAGTCAGGAACCCAAATGAGAATGAGACCACTCTCCAAACGTCAGTATCTACTCACCAAATCGGCTACATCATAAATGACTGCCTATGTATCCTCTTACCCAAGGAATCAAACCTTTACGTAGTTCACTAAATGGCCTTCAAAGGCTCTCAACAATGAAGAATGTTCAACAATTCTAAACAATGACCAAATTTTACTCCAGTGATAACTTTGATCAACATATCTGTCGGATTGTTCTTTGTGTGGATCTTCTCCAACCTGACGTCTTTATCATCCAATACGTCTCGACCAAAATATAATCTGATATCAATGTGCTTTGTACGGGCATGATACACCTGGTTCTTAGCCAAATAGATAGCTGACATGTTATCATAATGTACCCTAATGGTATCCTGTGCAATCCCCAAGTCATCCAATAACCCCTGCAACCACAAAGCCTTCTTCACAGCTTTAGTCAATGCCATATACTCTACCTCCGTAGTGGAGAGAGCCATTAAGACTGAAGTGTGCATCTCCAACACACTGGTGCTCTTGCTAGTATAAACACATATCCAGTAGTAGACCGACGCTTGTCAAGATCCCCCGCATAATCATAATCCACATAACCAATACAATCATGTCCATTCTTCTCATTCTTCTCAAACACCAAACCAATATCCACGGTACCTTTTATATACTATAGAATCCACTTCACGGCCTCCCAATGACCCTTTCCGAGGTCTACATGTAACTTGATACCATGCTCACAGCATGTGACAAATTTGGCCTTCTACACACCATCGCATAC
Source organism: Asparagus kiusianus (assembly GCA_022839385.1). NCBI lineage: Eukaryota > Viridiplantae > Streptophyta > Magnoliopsida > Asparagales > Asparagaceae > Asparagus > Asparagus kiusianus. The sequence goes on from BQKN01067423.1 coordinate 392,109, forward strand.
ATCAAGCTACCCACAACATTGGCATATGGAATTTTGGACATATATTTATGGTCCTCAACTGAAACAGGTGACATCTTAGCTGATAGCTTAAAGTGAGGAGCTAATGGAGTACTCACCGTCTTGGCATTATCATCATAACTGAATTTCTTCAGCATCTTCTGCAAGTAACTCCTCTGTGTCAACTTTAACCTTCCCTTCATCCTGTCTCTCTTAATCTTCATACCCAATATTTTCTTTACTTCTCCAAGGTCCTTCATCTCAAATTCGGATGACAGCTCCTTTTTTAACTTTCTAATAGCTGACGTATTCCTGTAAGCAATGAGCATATCGTCAACATATAATAGTAAATAAATATACTCACCATCTTTTAGCTTGTGCATGTACACACACGGGTCATATGGGCTTCTTCTTTACCCTCGGCCATCTCTTGTACCATTGTCGCGGCGATTGCTTCAATCCATAAAGAGACTTCTTTAGCTTGCATATCAATTCTTCCTTTCCTACAGCTTTGAACGCCATAGGTTGTGTCATGTAGATCTCCTCTTCTAAATTTCCATGTAGAAAGGCTGTCTTAACATCCATCTGGACTAAATCCAAATCCAGTTGTGCCACCAATGTTAATAAAATACGAATCGATGAATGCTTCACAACAGGTGAAAATATCTCGTTATAATCAACGCCCTCTAGCTGTGCATATCCCTTAGCAACCAATCTAGCATTGAACCGAATGTCCCCAACAGAAGATCCTTCTTTCTTAGTATATACCCACTTGTATCCAATAGCCTTCTTACCCTTTGGTAGCTTTGTAAGTTCCTATGTGTCGTTCTTCTGAAGAGAGTGCATCTCTTCCTCCATGGCCTCCCTCCACCTGATTGAATCATGGCTTGACTCTGCTTCCTTATATATAGAAGGAACCAAATCATCAACGACCTCAGCTGATAAAGCATATGCTACCATCACGTCATCATATCTAGCTGGTCGATGAATATTTTTTCTTGGCCTATTAGCTGCAATGGACTCCTGAACATGACCTTGTTTCTGAGTCCCAACATTCACTGTATCCTCCACCTACCCATCTGTCATATCATCTCCTCCCAATGTCACCTCTGTAGGAACCTCAATAGATACAGTGTTATTTGAAGTCTGTGGAGTACATCATCCTCCACATGCTGCGATACCTCACTATTCTGGCCTTCCTCCACCTGCTGAGGAATCTGAGACCTCATCATGTGAGCCTCATCAAACGTGACATCTCTGCTAATAATTATCTTCTTGTCTTGTGGATCCCACAACTTGAAGCCTTTAACTCCATCTCTAAAGCCCACGAAGACTGCTTTTCTAGCTCTCGGATTCAATTTTCCATCATTCACATGATAGTAAGCCGGACACCCGAATATCCGAAGCAACTCATAATCACTAGCCGCAGAACCAGACCATTTTTCCATAGGAGTCTTTCCATGTATCACAGTGCACGGTAACCTATTCACGAGATGGCTTGCATAAACCAACGCCTCGGCCCAAAAGGATCTTGTTAATCCACTCTATGAGAGCATACAACGCACATTCTCCAGCAATGTATGGTTCAATCTCTCGGTCACCCCGTTTTGTTGCGGTGTCTCCCTAACTGTGAAGTGTCGCCTAATGCCGTGATCCCGACAAATTGTAGAAATGGATCACTCTTGTACTCACCACCATTATCCGAACGGAGTACCTTCATCTTTCTACTTGTCTGCAGCTTCACTTTCTTCTTCCACTCCATAAATATATCCAGGATCTCATGTTTATGCTTCATAGGGTATACCCAATTTCTCCTGAAATAATCATCAATAAAAGTGATAAAATAATTAGCCCCATCAAGAAATGTATTCTTGGAAGGACCCCAAACATCTGTGTGAACGTAATCCAATATACCTTGGGTATTGTGAATTGTGGTGCCAAATTTTATTTTTGTCTTTTTCCTAAGTATGCAATGTTCACACAGCTCTATCTTGCAGGTCTTTACACCCTTCAATAGCCCTTGTTTTGCCAATACCTGCAGAGACTTATTACCAGTGTGTCCCAATCTCATGTGCCATAAGCTGGTAGTATCATCCTCTGTGGTAATTGAAGCTGCCAGACCCCTTGTTACTGTCTTGCCCTTCAAGTAGTAAAGGTTATTTTTCCTGACACCTCTCATCACCACCATGGACCCCTTTGTGATCTTCAAAGTTGTATTCTCTAAGATCACCTTATAGCCGGTTACCTCTAAAGTTCTAAGTGAAATGATATTCTTCGTTAATTGAGGAACGAATCTCACTTCCTTTAACTTCCTAGTTATTCCGTCACATATCCTGATCCGGACTGTACCAATACCACAGATAGGGCATACGTGGTCATTTCTCATAAGCACGACATCCCCCTCTTTCTAGCTCCTCAAAGCTAGATAACCAATCCCTCCTAGGGTAAATATGGTATGTAGCACTTGAATCTAACATCCACTCCGTAGAGTCGGTATAACAAACTGACGGTAATGCTGGGCATGAGTAGCCTGAAGAATCTGAATCTGAATTGTCGCCACTAGCCTTAGCAACATTCACCTCTGAAGCCTGTATGGCTTTCCTTTTATTCTTCCCGGCTTTGCAAATTGAGGCAGTCGATCTTCCAATATCATTCTTCTTTACAAAAGCGACATTAATTCCTACCAACACTCTTATAACCACCTCCTTGCTTCGACTTGGAGCGATTAAATGGACAGCGGTTTGAACTACGACCTCTCACTGCCAATGCATCTCCCGATGCCTTCTCGGAGGGTTCACTATCACTCTTCCTCAACTCATAGTTCACCAGTGCTGAGGTCACCTCCTTATAGCTGACAGTGGTTACCATTGATCATCGTAAGGACAAAGTGTAGGCGTATAAAACTGCCTATAGGTCCCTTAGCATAGCTCGACAC
>BQKN01067423.1:415040-430040 GCA_022839385.1 Asparagus kiusianus
ACTAGATCAACATGTTTACAACTCACCAACAGCAGATCAGGTGGCTGCAATCTGGGTTGAAGGAAATAATGACAATGCACCATTTGAGAGAGAGATAGTTGTTCATGCACACTCAGGAGGAAGACATCAAGTAAAACACTATTTTGGCTGTTACGATCCGCTGCAGTATCCCTTACTATTTCCTAATGGAGAGGTTGGATGGTATCAAAATATTAAAAGAAGGGATAAAAGGGAAATCAGAGCTTACAATCAACAAAGAACTATAATACCGACTTCAGTAGCCCCATCGAGCTTCACATCTGCAGAAGACATATTTATTCGAGAAAGTGAAGGTAAATTTAAATTCACAATTCTTAGTAATATTATTATATATGAACATAGCTTAACGCACAAATTTACAGGCGTCAAGGCACCAAAACCCGGAAAAGTATCATGCCGATATTATTATTGTCATAAGCTCCAGATAAGAGACTCTCGACAATCTATTTTACTTACATCAGCGGGTCGTTTATTCCATCAATATGTTGTTGATATGTACATAAAGCTTGAAATAACAAGACTTGATTACTTTAGAAATAAACAATCAGAAATCAGAGCAGAGTTATTCCAAGGCATTGTTGATAGTGTAGCAGCCGGGGAAGCAAATGCATGCTAAGTGGGCAAGAGAATAGTGCTTCCATCGTCATTCATAGGTGGTCCTAGAGACATGTGTCGTAGATATCTTGATGCAATGTCATTAGTATAACGATTTGAAAAGCCAGATCTTTTTATAATAATGACATGTAATCCAGAATGGGAAGAAATCACTGAGCAACTACATCCGTGTCAGACCCATAATGACAGGCCGGATCTAACCTCAAGAATATTTTGAGCAAAGCTCCAAGACTTGAAAGACCAACTCTTTAAGAAGGAGATATTTGGGAAAGTTGTCGCACATGTTCACGTGATTGAGTTTCAATAAAGAGGTCTACCACATGCACATATCTTAATAATTCTAAGTGGAGATCACAAGATCACATCATCGGATCAGTATGATAAGTATGTATCTGCAGAAATTCCAGACCCATCCAAACACCCGATCCTCTATGAATTGGTAAAAAAACATATGATGCACGGACCTTGTAGGAAGTTGAACATGAAGAACAGTTGCATGCAAAATGGAGAGTACAAATATCACTATCCTCGAGAATTTAGCTCACAATCATTGCAAGAAAAAGATGCTTACCCAATTTATAAGAGGAGGAAAGATAACAAGACAATGTTGGTCCATAATAAATTCCTTAATAATCAATGGGTTGTGCCTTACAATCCATATTTGTTGATGCGTTATAATTGTCACATTAATGTTGAAATATGCTCGGTAATTAAAGCAGTGAAGTACCTTTACAAATACATATACAAGGGTCATGATAAAGTGGAGTAAACATTGAATATAATGAAGGGGGAATACTTATGAATGAAATAAAAAAAATTAAGATGCAAGGTGGGTATCGGCTCAAGAAGCTTTGTGGAGAATATATGAATTATATCTTGATGAGATCTACCCAGTTGTCATCAACTTACAACTACACTTGTCGAATCAACATTTTGTTTCCTATTGGAAAAATCAAGACCTATCGAAGCTCATCCGCTGGGACCATGTCTCAAAGATAATGCTTACAGAATTTTTTACCCTATGTTCAAAAATTAAAGAATCAAACAAATCAAAACTAGAAAAAGACCAAGAAAAAGAGTTATTATATTGTGAATTTCCCGAATATTATGTTTGGGATTCAACGACAAAATGTTGGAATCCAAGAAAACAAAGACAGGTGATAGGCCGTATAAATGGTGCTAATCCAGTTGAAGGGGAAAGATATTACTTACGACTTTTACTTACTCACATCAGATGCCCCACCTTATTTGAGAATCTATTGACTGTGGATGGTATTCAATGCACATCATTCAAACAATCACCCCAAAAATTAGGTTTATTGGAATTAGATAATAGCATCAGAGAATGCTTAGACGAAGTCGTCATCTTTCAAATGCCAGCAACCCTTCGCCATTTGTTTGCAACCATACTTGTTCACTGTGAGCCCGTAGATGTTAATAAATTATGTGATCGATACCTTGACTCATTATCTGAAGACTTCTCAAGGAAACCCAGTGCTACAAGAGTTTCGATGATAAATGACACCCTCTGCAATATTAAATTCTTCTTAGACAGCTTGGGAAAGGATATCAATAAATTTGATTTACCGCCTATTCAACATAACCCTAATTCAGAAGGAATTACATACCCTAGAGAAATTCAAGATGAACTCAATGTAGAAATTCCAATTGAAAACCTTAATGCTGAATCAACACTCAATTCTGAACAATATAATGCATATACTTTCGTGCTATCACGCGTTCAGGCAAATAAAAGTGAGATTTTCTTTATTGATGGGCCAGGAGGTACTGGGAAGACATTCTTATATCGTTCTCTACTTGCCAAAGTAAGATCAGAAGGGATGATAGCTCTTGCTACAGCGACATCAGGCGTAGCAGCTGTAATAATGCTTGGAGGCCGAACAGCACATTCCAGATTTAAGATCAAAATACCAACAACAGAATCATCTATGTGTAGCATATCCAAGCAAGATGGAACCTCAAAACTGATTAAGATAGCTAGATTAATAATTTGGGATGAAGCTCTAATGGCTAAACATGTTGCAATTGAAACATTAGATAGAACATTAAGGGATATAATGGATCAAGATGCACCATTTGGCAGCAAAGTAATTAGTTTTTGTGGGGATTTCAGACAAGTTTTACCAGTAGTACCATGTGCAACAAGATCACAAACTGTTAGAGAAAGTTTAGTAAGCTCATATTTGTGGAGAAAAATGGAAAAGTTGAAGCTATCAAAGAATATGAGAGCAAGGACAGATTCAACATTTAGTGACTTCCTTCTTAAAGTTGGGAATGGAGATGAAACAACGGTGGCTGATGACCTAATAGCATTGCCCACATCTATTTTGATCAAGAATCAAAGTGATAATTTACCAGAAGATTACCTCATAAAATCAATTTTTCCATCTTTATATGAGAACTTCCAATCCATTGACTATATGAAAGATCGAGCAATCCTGGCAACAAAAAATGAATATGTCGACATGCTAAATGATAGAATCATAAAACAATTTCCAGGTGAAGGAAAAGAATTCTACAGCTTTGATGAAGCAGTTGATGACACAAATCATCACTACCAGTAAGAGTTCCTAAACACGTTGCTACCAAATGGACTACCACCCCACAAGCTGGTATTAAAGAAACATTGTCCTATTATTTTATTAAGGAATCTGGATCCGACTAATAGGCTATGCAACAGAACACAAATGGTATGTCAAGATTTTAATAGCAATATAATTCATGCTAAGATCACAATGGGACAACATGCTGGGAAAGAAGTTTTCTTGCCAAGAATACTATTATCTCCAGCAGAAGATGAGGGATTCCCATTCAAGTTCAAACGAAAGAAATTTCCGAGACGGCTATGTTTTGCAATGACAATCAATAAATCACAAGGACAAACAATTTCTCATGTAGGCATCTATCTACCTCAACACGTTTTCTCTCATGGACAGCTATATGTTGCTTTATCACGAGGGACTTCAATGACAACAACCAAAGTCCTTATAATATCGGATGGAAAATTTAAAGAAGATGAAAGATACATAAAAAATCTGGTATACAAGGAAGTCCTCCAACCAACAGACGTGTATTAAACTTCAAAGTCACAATAGCTATTCTAAAGGTAATTAATTTCTCAGAATAATTACGTGTGTTCATTCTTGTTGATTCCTATAATTTGTAATTTTTACTGTTGTATAACTTTTTTCCTTTAGCATTCACTTAATGTTTTCCCCCACTCAGACTATATTATGAGTTATTAATATTCAAAACCTTATGAGAAACAATAATTATGTAGGCTGTTTAAAAATCACAATAGATAGCTGATCCCCAACAAGCTTCAACAAACGAAAGCTACAAACAAAGGACTTTTCATATAGATCGAGAAGAGTTTCAAATCAACGACACTTCCGACAGCTGATGGAAACTCTATTCAGTAGCCTTCATAACCAATTGTGAGAGTTACAATCTGACGACTTTCACACCCCATAACAAGCAAAGATCAATGAGCATTAGCCTTTGCGATGCTGTAGTAGACGAGGTTACAAGCCATCAACCTCTCCCAAATGCAGAGTCCACCTTTGCGTTTCTCAAACTCAAAACGCACGCGGCCTGTGTGTTCTTCAACAGACATTCAACTCTGTAACGTAGAGTTAAAACACAAAACACACACAGAATGTGTGTTCTTCAGCAAACACTCAATCCTGCGTTTCAAACTCAAGACGCAGAGTTAAGATTCAGCACACAAGCGTCCTGTGCGTCTCCAATTTCCAGAATGCATGCGGCCTGTGCGTTTCCAATCTCTAGCAGATATTTAACTCTGCGTCTTAAGTCTTAGGCGCAGAGTTAAGGTCCAGAACGCCAACTTAGGCGTTTGACTTTGTTTTCGGTAAAAGTTACTTTCATTGCTGAACTCATTACAATATTAGTCTTTACAAAGAATTCAGATCTTAATCAAAAGAAAAGATGAAAAATTACAACTTTCTCGAAAATAACACAAGATCCGTTCGTCGTCTCTTGCTTGTGTGGGTCTTTAGCCTATGACGGGGATGTCGATATCCGTAGACTACCTGGCAGTCAGATCAGGTTCAGAGCTTCGTCGATCCGCGAGGAGATCTAGAAACAGAAGCACCTATCTCGACAAAAGCGAGATGATTGCTCTTCTTAGAATTACCACAACGGGATAATCCTAATGATCGGTACGGGTGATGCAGATCTGATGACTCTCGATCTCTTGCGTTGAAGAACTCGATCACTCTTCAGTCCGGCAGGGCTTCGCCAATTCTCCAAAAAAACTCCAGATCTGAAAAATGAGGGTCTAAGGCTTGTATTTATAGGCTTGAGGAGGTTGCGGGCGGTTAAAATAGCATAAAGGCCCATTTCTGCGTTGGAGACACCCCAGGGTGTCTCCACCTGAGCCGAGACACCCTAGGGTGTCTCGGCTCGGGCCGAGACACCCTTGGGTGTCTCGGCCTTGGGCGAGACACTCCGTTATGGTGTATTTGTCCGCTTCCGCTGTGAATTCTTCGTCTGAACTCGGATTTGAGTGATTCGAAGTGCGTTGGAAAGCAGACGAGGAGTTCTATCAGTTCCGATGGTTGGATCATCTGTAGAACGAATGAGATACGAAGGGCGTTGTTCCTTTTGTAAACATCGCGGGGCTCCCGATTAGTCTGTACCTTCGTTATTCCGAAATTCTATTAGTTTGTCGATTCACTTCAAGCGTTCACCGACATCAATCGAACTCCTGTGAACCGGATAGTGACGTTCATCATCGTTCTTCAACACTGAGCTTTTCGTGGAGACCTATAGGCAATTTTTGATGCCTACAGATACCCCCTCCAAAGCGTTCCAGACTCGTTTCTTTTATAGAAGAGGCTGGAATACTTTGGATGTGATTGGTCCAACCTTCAGTCAGCGTAAAGGACCTGTAGTTAGCTTCGATTCTTGACTTCTTCGATTTTTAATCTACTCGATGCTTTGACGAATAGCTGAAATCTTTCCGGCGCTGCGTTTATCTCCTGGCCGTCGTCGAAGTCTCAAATCTAAAACCGATGAGTCGAGTTTGGCTCGTGTCATTGAGTTGACTTTCTGATCGCAACGCATTGACTGGCGTTGACCCTAGGGTTTCGAACGTCGAATGTTGACTTTTTGGTCGCAACGCGTTGATTGGCGTTGACCTAGGGTTACGCGTTGACCGGCGTTGACCCTAGGGTTTCGAACGTCGATCGTTGACTTTTTGGTCACAATGCGTTGACTTAGGGTTATGCGTTAACCGGCGTTTGAGTTTCTTTGTGATGCGTTGTCCGGCGTCCAAGCTTCATTGCGACGCGTTGTCCGGCGTTCGACACAGTTTATACTCGTACGTCTTCTGGAGTATACACAGTTTAAGCTCTTAAGGAATTAGAGCGTGGCAGATACTTAAGTCACGAGACCAATCTATAGAATTGATGCGTCAATGACTCGTATTTATAGAATTTTTGGCAAATTCTCAGCGATCAACGGGTTTGATGAGCCTTTACCGACTACCGTTTGAGTCGGGCTAGCATGCGGATTGTTTAAATCCGTTCCGCATGTGACGTTAAGCTAAAAGAGTTAACCCTTTTGGTGCTACGTATTGAATACGTAGGCTTCGTCTTTCTCCTGTGAAAAGACTAAACAGCGACGTGTATAAGACGTTGACTTAAGATTTTTGGCAAATCCTCAGCCTTCAACGAATTTGACGTGCTCTTACCGATTACCGTTTGAATCGGGCTTACATGCGGATTGTTTTAGTCCGTTCCGCATGTGACGTTGCGCTAAAGGAATGAACTCCCTTAGACTTTGTGCTATGATGTTGAATACATAGGCTTTACCATTTATTACGGGAATAGGCTACCTGGCGACGCGTGTTAGGCGTTGACTTTAGGATTTTTGGCTAACCCCCAGCCTTTAACGGATTTGATTAGCCTTTACCGACTACCGTTTGAGTCGGGCTAGCATGCGGATTGTCTAAATCCGTTCTGCATGTGGCGTTGTGCTAACGGAATGAACTCCCTTAGACTCTTTGCTACGACTTTGAATACGTAGACTTCGCCATTGTTACGGGAATAGGCTACCCGGCAACGTGTATTAGACGCTGACTTATCCTTACTTAGGTTTCAGGATAAGATACCCCAGAATCAAATTCTGGTGTCTTTTTCTACGGAGAAAGACTAAACCGGCGGCGCGTGTTAGGCGCCGACATATCCTTTCTTAGGATTCAGGATAAAATTCCCCATGCGTGTAAGGCATGGATTTTGGTGTTATCAATAACAACCTGCCACAATGTTGAATATGTGGGCGAGTGTTCTTTTTAACGGTTAAGAACTAACCGGCGGCGCGTGTTAGGTGCAGGCTTATCCCTGCTTAGGTTTCAGGATAAAATACCCCAGAATCGAACTATGGTGTCTTCTTCTACGGAGAAAGACTAAACCGGCAACGCGTGTTAGGCGCAGACTTATCCCTGCTTAGGATTCGGGATAAACTTCCTAGGATGAATCCTAAATTCTTGGAAAGGGTTGGTGTGGAAAAGGAAGAATTTTATATTCTATTTCCCGGTCTTCTTTTAGGGTGAAGGCGAACCCAAATATAAGGAAGGAAGAATTTTATATTCTATTCCTAGTTAGAAAGGATACTCGAGGTGGGATCTCCACCCCCAGAATCCGGAAAGGTGAAACTGAGAGTGGGATCTCCACTCCGAGAATCGAAAATATTCGGATAACCCTAACTGTCGGAAGGTTTGATTACCGAACTAAAGATGAATTTCTCGTTTATTGAGAGTGAATCGTGGTTTTGGTCCTAACTGTAGGAAGGTTTGACCAAGCGGGATCTTGAGATGACCCTAACTGTAGGAAGGTTTGATCACTCGGTTTGAAAGTGGACCTCTCGTTCATTAGAGGAATCGAGAGGGGATTTTGGTTTTGGCCCTAACTGTAGGAAGGTTTGACCAAGTGGGTGTGGGAGTACAAATCACAGTAGGAGTGTTGACTTGTACAAATTACTCAGAAGAAATTCCTGGTGTTAAGTTATAAGGTCTTAACACGAAGGGGTTTGACAATTCACCAAGGATTGATATCAAAATTCCAAGTATTATATCCGGATTCTAACGATGGGAGTGTTGAGTGCACAGATACATCAAAAGTTTGAGTGGATTTAACCGAAATGAATTTTAGTGGACCCACTGTTAATTAATTTGATCAGTGAGGGATTTTATGGTGGAAGACTGTGAGTCGTTAAACACCAACAGGAGTTTTGTGAGGGAAGATTGATCCAACGAAGTGATCGAATCTCATCTCAGCAAAAGAGTGTTTGGAAATCACAGTGGGGTTTAGTGTTTATCACTTTTTTTGTAATGATCGGTTTATCCCTAAGAAAATTATATGTAACATTCTTTCGGGAACTTCCCGTTACATGAATTATCCACCCCCAGCTTTTCTTGCGAAACTGAGTTTATCATTGTATCGGTTGCATGATCGGGTTATCCTTAAGAATACCACGCATGGCATTCTCCAGGAACTTCCCGTGGAAGAAAGGAAATAGTTTAGACTCATATACCTATTGGAGTGTCAGGGAGCAGTTTAACCTCTTATACCGGTCGGAGGATTGAGAAGCAGTTTATACTCATATACTCTTCGGAGTCTGCATTCGACTTAATTGAGCGATATAACGCCGGCCTCAACCAAGGTTTGGATGCTATTCTTGAGAGTAAAGCAATCCTTAGTGGGATGAAGGATCTTCCTGTGATACGCACAGTACTTTGGATCCGCAGTATTGTCAGCTTCCTCCTGATTGACGATAGGTGGTAGCTTGATCTTGTTGTTTTCAAGGAGGGATTCGAAGATGGCTGGAACGTCTTCGTCCTTGAAGGAATACTCTTTTTGGAGTTTCGGACCCGAGGTCTTTTGTTGTCTCCGGGGCTGCTGTTGCGACGTTTGATTAGCATCAACAGCCGCTGCAGGTGTCTTGCCTTTACCACGGGAGGCGAAGTTCGAGTTCGGAGGATTAGTCGTCGATTGTCTCCTCTCGGCCTTCTTCCTTCGGAGGAAGCGTTCGGCTTGTTCACCGCACACCTTCAAGTCTTTCTAAGAGTTGGACGGTGCTGTCCCCATTACTTCCAACACGTCCAATGCGAGGTTGTTGTGGCAGGTCTGGAGAATGAACTCCTCCGTGATCGGGTCCCGACAATTCATCGCCTTGTTTCGGAACCTTTTGACGAAGGTATCCACTAATTCCCCGTCTTTCTGTTTCTCGTCGAGCAACGATCCGATGGATATCTCGGTATCGTCATCGAAGAAATTAGTGAGGAATTTAGTCTCCATGTCATCCCAACTATTCACACTTCCTGGCTTAAGGCGGCGATACCAATCGAAGGCAGCTCCACGAAGAGTGCCAACGAAAGACCTACCATCAGAGGTTCGTTACCAGAAATAATCCCCAAGTGTGATTTGAAGTAAATCACATGCTGAGTGGGTGAACCCTTCCCATCAAACAGCGTGAAGTTGATTAAGTTGAATTTCGCCGGATAGAGGATTGATTCCCATTCTCTCGGGTATGGACAAGGAATGCCTGTCTTCTTTATCTCTTGAGCGGAAATCAACGTATTGATTTTGCTCTCGAGGTTTTTGATCTTCAAACTTTCACCTGTATCTTCGTTAGCATTCTCGTTACCACCCCCTGCATTGACGGGAGGATTATTGGCATTGTGAGCTTCATCTGCATGTGTGTCCTCCTCTTCCTGATTAACCTGGTTACGACGACTTGGCTCGCCTTGCCTGTTTATCAGCGCTTGGATCTGTTGGTCATGCATTTCTCTCATATTCTGCATGGCCATCTGCATCTCGAACCTGAAGCTCTCCTGTTGTTTGGCCATGGCTTCTTCGAGCATCTTGGCTACTTGTTCCGCGCTTGTCATAAATGACTCACAGGGTTGTCCCGCACTCGATGCCGTGTCATCGGACGCTATAGCCGAGCAAGAATCTGAACCAGCATCTGACACCTCCTCTTCCAAAGGAAGTCCCTTTTGCATCTTTTGGTAATTCTTTCGCCTATTGGTCCCTGATCGCAACCGAGTCATACGCTGGGATACTTCGACAAACTGATCTGGGCCAAAGTGTCGTATTGATTTCCCTCTGCCGGTCATATTGACGGACACTTCTAGCAATTCATCATCTTGGTGGACGGGCTTCCTCCTGCGGAAATGCCTTGGTTTGGCCTCGGACGCCCTGGTAGAGATTCTCTCGAACACCGAGACTCTTTTTGGGGTTTTAGAACAGCAGCATTCTGATAATACTGCTTTGATTATGCTGGCACACGGATAGTGAGGATCCGTGTCTCGAATATTTCTTTTTCGGGATTTATTCGCACCCCCAGCCCTATAGTACAACTCATCAGTTTGATAACTGGAGCAACCCATAGAGTGTTGGCATGCCTTCCCAGGTATAACATTATCATCATCAGACGAATGTGTTTCCCTCTGGGAATATGACGCTTTATTGGCGTCTTCAAAAGTCACTCGTTCAGGTTTACGCTTTTGTGAGCGTGAAAACCTAATAGGCTCTTGAACCTCAACCCGCAATCCAATGCGGTCGGTAACAGGGGCTTTCCCTTTGTTATTTTTCTTAAGGGGATTGGTACGACCCCCAGTTTGGTTTGCTGTTTGGGGACCTTTCAACGGTCCTAATCGCTCCTTGACAGGTGTTTTACCTCGATCTTCTGGTAAAGGACCGAGACGACCCTTCAAAGGAATTCTGGATCTTATGGGACCAACGTTCTTTCCTGACTCCGTCGGAGGTGCGGGGACAGGGGAAACGGGATCTGGATTTGAAGTAGGCTGGATGATAACCCCGTCCACTTTTGCCTTAGGTGCTGGTTTTGTCTTTGTCACCCAAACCCGCTTATGTGTAGGCGGCTTTTTGATCGTCTCTTCTTTCTGCATCTCTTCCGCTTTCTGCAGAAGGACTCGGGCATGCGCGAGCAATGCGCGACGTTTCTTGATTCGCTCTTCGAGAGTGGAGCGAGTCTTCTTTACATGAACCCATTCATTCGTCTCCGCCTTAGAGGAGAGGCCGACGATTCGCCGTTGTTGCTCCTGGCGCTGCCTTAATTTTAGGTCCTCAGTATAGCGGACTCCGTCCATCGACTCTGCAGCCTTGGCCAATTGTCGGGCGAGGCGTTGACGACGTCTTTGGCGTGCCCTCTTCGACAAAGCTGGAGCACCTTCAGCAGTTACCTTCACGGCGGATGAGAGGTCCGGATCTACAGCTTTGACCTCTTTGGACGTTGCAGGGACGTCACGGGGCGCATGTGTAGCAGCGGCAAGGGGATCTTGGATCTTCGAGCCAGAGGTCGCGCGAACATTTCTGGAAGAGGATGCCTTCCTGCGCCTGTTTGGAGAGGCGGATCTGGAGGAGGAGGAAGAGAGGTACTCTTCAAACTTTTGTTGATCGAACTCGTATTCGATCTCTTCATTCACCCGGATCTTGAATGCCGGTTGCGTCACGACAGCCTCGGCAGCGAGGCTGTTGGCTCCCACTGTGGTCGCCAGTTTGTTTTCGGTAAAAGTTGCTTTCATTGCTGAACTCATTACAATATTAGTCTTTACAAAGAATTCAGATCTTAATCAAAAGAAAAGATGAAAAATTATAACTTTCTCGAAAATAACACAAGATCCGTTCGTCGTCTCTTGCTTGCGTGGGTCTTTAGCCTATGACGAGGATGTCGATATCCGTGGACTACCTGGCAGTCAGATCAGGTTCAGAGCTTCGTCGATCCGCGAGGAGATCTAGAAACAGAAGCGCCTATCTCGACAAAAGCGAGATGATTGCTCTTCTTAGAATTACCATAACAGGATAATCCTAAGGATCGGGTACGGGTGATGCAGATCTGATGACTCTCGATCTCTTGCGTTGAAGAACTCGATCACTCTTCAGTCCGGCAGGACTTCGCCAATTCTCTAAAAAAACTCCAGATCTGAAAAATGAGGGTCTAAGGCTTGTATTTATAGGCTTGAGGAGGTTGCGGGCGGTTAAAATAGCATAAAGGCCCATTTCTGCGTTGGAGACACCCCAGGGTGTCTCCACCTGAGCCGAGACACCCTTGGGCCGAGACACCCTTGGGTGTCTAGGCCTTGGCCGAGACACTCCGTTATGGTGTATTTGTCCGCTTCCGCTGTGAATTCTTCATCCGAACTCGGATTTGAGTGATTCGAAGTGCGTTGGAAAGCAGACGAGGAGTTCTATCAGTTCCGATGGTTGGATCATCTGTAGAACGAATGAGACACGAAGGGCGTTGTTCCTTTTGTAAACATCACGGGGCTCCCGATTAGCCTGTACCTTCGTTATTCTGAAATTCTGTTAGTTTGTCGATTCACTTCAAGTGTTCACCGACATCAATCGAACTCCTGTGAACCAGATAGCGACGTTCATCGTCGTTCTTCAACACTGAGCTTTTTGTGGAGACCTATAGGTAATTTTTGATGCCTACAGACTTGTTCAAACACAAGCCGAACGGCCTCAAAACCGTTTATCCCACGTTCTGAGGGATTTTCGTCCACTTAGGAGCGGATTTAGGGGTTGGTTACACCCCTTATCCCCTTATAAATAACCACATTACTCAATTGAGTAAGGGGTTGATTGGTTTTTAGCAGCAAAATCGCGCAAGGTTGGATTTTCTTTAGGGTGGATTTTCATCAGCAGTTAGGAAAAGATCTTGGGGGAAGATTTGTTGTTTTCATCGTCAACAAGCAAATCTACTTGGCTTGCTAACCGATTATTCGGTTTCAACAACTCTTCTCAGAGTTTTCAACTCGTTCTGAGTTTCTAAAACTCTTTAAGAGTTCTCAATCAAACTTGTCACACAAGTTAATTGTTCTCGTGAGATAGAACGGTTGGATCGTCAACGGAGAGCAAATTCGACGCGAGCATTCGAAGGAAGCACTCCATCTCTACCAAGAAGAACTCAGTTTTAAACAAAGGGGAGAATCAAATTCATTCTCCTTTCTTTTGTACTCAGGAATCAAATTGTAATTGAGATTGAAAGGAATACAAATCAATTTTTTTTTATTTCTTTTTACTTCAAAATTTCCACAAACAAAAGATGGCGACTCTGCTGGGGACTAGCTTCTCTGACGAGGAAGTGGTGGCGCAATCCGACGTCCACCTCACGGGAACCACCGTCGAAACTCTCGTCGTAGAGTTCGACCAAGCCAAATACGAGGAAGCCCTCTCCTCTGGATCGCTTAGCCCTAAGTCTAGGCGTGATACCCGCATGATCTCCAAAGAGGTCTTAGCTACTGCTGAAATGCCAAAGAAAGTCCTCTCCTTTGGCTAAAATTCCAAACTCGTTCAACGAGTTGAAGACTCCACACCCGCAATAAAACGGTGTGTCATCGGTCATAAGAGGCCTATGATGGAGGAAAATCCAACCAACGCCGACGACGCTGCGGCCAAGGTGTTGAAACAAGCTAAGAAAAACACCGCTCGACGAAGGAGAAGATCCATACGGCGAGCATACTTGCGGAATAGCCGAGCTATCGCCCAACGCGAAGATTGCGTTTCTGAGCCTTTGCCCGAACTGTACGCTTCGGCTCCAGAACGCTCACTTCGTGGCAATGAACCCGATTATGAACCTCGGGTAATCCAACTTAAACGCGACCCTCAGTGGCGCGTTGTTCAATCTAGACGCACACCTCAAGGGTGCATCTCAAAATCAAAACGTGACCTTCAAAGGCACGTTCAATCATCCAAACGCACACCACAAGTGTGCGTTCAATCAGAACATGACCCTCAGGGGTCTGTTCAATCAACCAAACACACACCACAGGTGTGCGTTCAATCAAAATCCGACCCTCAGGGGTCTGATTAGTCAACCAAACGCACATCACAAGTGTACGTTCAACCAAAATATGACCCTCAGGGGTCTGTTTCATCATCAAAACGCACACCACAAGTGTGCGTTCAATCAGAACAAGACCCACAGATTCTTCCACAAGTGTGCGTTCATCAGCTAAACACAGGCCTCGGCCTCGTGTTTATAAACCTAAACACGACCCTCGCGTTTCTTCTCAAGAATACGACATGGTTTGTCGGGTTCAAGAGAGTCGGCATGGATTTAGGGTTCATGTCCAACCCACCCAGGGACAGGGGGTTCCATCTCTACCCTCACGAGATTCTTCCCAAGTCTCTGACTTGCGTGAGCTACTGTCGAGAGGAAGACCAACACAGCAAGTGGCTCATTCATGCCAATGTGAGTGGCTCATTTCCGTCGTCCTCTCCGAATGCAACTGTTGCTCACCTATGCCTAGACAATCGGTGTTCAACAGATTGACGAATGTCGTTAGGCCGCCCAAACGACAACGTTGTCATAAGAAGGCCTCTGAAATTGAATATCCTGAGGTCACTATCAACGCGATCGGCAGAGGAAAAGCTTCACATCCTAACTATGATGAGTCGCAGAGAAGTCATTCCCCGACTGTTCGGGAAATTTGTGACGAGTTCAAAGGAGTATACCAGCATACTCGGACTCGAACAGGAGCTATCCGCTCGGTCGACTATCAAAGGTTGGCCAAGGGGATTATTTCTGATGATGAACATTCGGCAATTGCTGAATCTCAATCTTCAAGCTCCGTTGTGGTACGGGAGACTTCTATTTATATGACTGGAAACCCTAAAGATTTAGCCAAGAGAGTCGACGAACATCACGTCATGCTCCAGGCTCAACAAGAAACCATTCTCCAGATGAAGGATATGTTAGCCCAGCTCCTTGCTGAAAAAGGACAAAGACCCGAGTCTTCCCGGAGGACTATGTCAAAGGGAAAGCAAAAAGTGCCTGAACACCCGGATCATGAGACTCACAACCTGGAATCCTCTTCTGAAAATGAGAAGGAGATGAAAAGAGAGCTGCAACCTTATCCCTCTAAGATGGACGAATTAGAAGCGCGTCTCAACGCAATTACCAACAGAAGCGAGCTCCGCGAAGAAGGGGTGGTACGGCCTTATCCTGCTGAGTGGGACACAGCTCCCTACCCACCGAAGTTCAAGGCCCCTGCCTTGCAACCGTTCGATGGCACAGGATCACTAAATCAGCACATCTACTACTTCAAGTCACAGACTGGAGACGTGGTGGCAAACGACGCCATCCTGACACGATTGTTCATCTGCACTCTTAAAGGAGTGGCCTTCGAATGGTTTATGAAATTGCCTGCTGGATCTATTCAGAAATGGGTAGATTTGGAAAGCCTTTTCTTAGCCAGGTTCTTCGAGGACGATACGGAAGTTTCGGGACTCCACTGTCGTCCCAACAGCAATCTCGTCGAACTGAGCTACC
>BQKN01067424.1:0-30504 GCA_022839385.1 Asparagus kiusianus
TGGTTTCACCTTGGACTGCAGCCTTGTGTGAACCCAGGGGCGTCACAGTCTCCCCCAAGTCCATTACTGTCGCTATCTCCTCCAAGTCCCATTGTCGTCGTCGTCTCCTCCAAGTTCCCTCGCTAGTGTTCTCACGAACTGATCGTCGTTGCTGTCGTCGTCTCCTCCCAATAGATCGCTGCCACTACCACTCCAACGAAGTCATCATCGCCATCGCTGTCTCCTTCCAGTAGACCACCGCCTCCATCTTTATGACGAAATCGCTGACGGCCGCCGTCCTCCTTTTCTGTCAAATCTTTGTTGAAGGTATACTCTTTCTCTCCTCATCACCTGATCTCCTCTCACTGACTCCTTTTCTCCTATTATTCTGTTTTATCTTTGATTCCTCCAACATTTGATCAATTTTATTGTCAACATTTTTAGATCAACTTTTATTGATTGATCTGAGAAATTTTGGAAGAATTTTAAGTTATTTGTGATGTAATCTGAAATGAAGCTGCTGCAGGGTTTATTGATCTCAAAACGTAAATTTACACAGAAATTAACCTCACAAATTGTTGAATTTTTTCTGCTTAGAGACTGTTTTATTTGTGAAAATTTATTTGCTTGGGGGGAAATGTTCTTGGTCGTTCTTTTTTTTTTGGGAATTTGATTCATATATATAAAATGTTTTTTTCATAAACTATATGCTTATTATTGCCATGTTGCTTGACTACTGATTATCGTGATGCCACCGCTGGGAAACCTTTGAGCAACACAAATTGTTAGAATTCAACTGGTTCAGGAGCTTTGATTTGACTTTTAGTTGAAATCTCACTTATTCAAAGGTCTCAGCTATATTGATTTATGGATTATGGTAATTATTATGTCTATTTCGTTGGTAGCTTATAAGTACATGAGTCATGACTAAGCTAGAGGGTATTGATCTTGTACATAAGATCGCAGATGCGTGTGGACAATTTTGAGTCAGATTTTGAGGACATTATTAAACTGGAAATGTCAGTATGAATCTTGGCAGCACAATTGTTGAACAGCTTGATGTCTGTAAATATACTATTTCATTTTTTTTAATTTCAATGGAATTTTACACATCCCAACTGCTCATCTCACTCTAATGCATTTCTTTGACATACCTTAGATTCTGATGCAGTATTTACATCTAACTTCCACTTCTATACAATTAAATATTTTCTTTGTCTGCAAATCAACCTTGAAGGCTGATTGTTGAAGGTAAGAAATGATGAAATAAATGAGAGAGTTTCAATATACCTCAAGTGTCTCAAGTGGGAGAAAGATAAAAAATTGTTCATGCAAATTCTTGATCAAGTCCCCTACAGCCAAAGAGCTAGGCTTATCAAATTATAAGTGAGAATGGATAATGACTATTATTTAAATGCACAATCTTATAACAAAACTATAGGGTACCTAAATGATAATGACTATTTTTTAATGCCTTATTGTTAACAACCACGTTATTATGCCTCTTTGGGTTGATGATATGTTAAGTATGATAGATGTCAAACGCAATTCATGATGTTGAAGAAGTGGTGGAGATTACTCCTTCACAAGGGACGAGAGCTTGGCCTAAAGAGACAGAGGTTTATTTCATAGATTTGATGGACGAAGAAGTGAAAAAGGAAATAGGCACACTACTACCTTTACTAGGACGACTTGAAAATTTATTGAGGATGAATTGAAAAAGAAGACTAGGAAGGAATACACACATGGATACCAATATTGATGTAGACGACTATCAATCATTACCACATTCTGATTCCAACTCTAAATCAGATGAAGAGTAATTTGAAGCGATGTTAGCCATTTATGCAAGTATGGAGTGTAGTGGATTTTGGAATGAGAAAGCTCTACCGCAAAGGATCTCAAAATTAAAAGGATATGATTGGGTGACTGAGGTTCTAGGCGGACATCTAGCTACTTGTTGACCTTCTTTGGATGAAAAAGAGGCATTTGTTTCCATTTGTGATGATTTAAAGAGAATTTGAAAATTTTAAACATTCTAGAAATATAACGGTTCAAGAACAAGTAGCAATATGTTTATTCGTGCTCGCTCATAATGAATGACAACGGATAGCTAGGGATCGTTTTCAACATCTATTAGAGACTATCTCCAACTATTTTAAGAAAGTCCTTTATGCAATTTGTTCTCTTAGACAACATGTGATCACACCTCCATCATATGATGAAATTCCACCGGAGATATCAACTAAAACAAAGTTTTATTCTTTCTTAAAGGTATGAATATATTTCTTCTTTATAAATCCACTATATGTAATGTTGCTTTATCACTGATATAAATGTTAATATATACTATTTCTTTTTGCATGATAGAATTGTGTAAGGGCAATAGATGATACTCATATTTCAGGTCGTGCACCTCTAGATGATCAAATCGCATATCGTGCAAAGAAAATTGTACTAACGATGAATATGATGTGTGCTTCTTCTTTTTATATGTGGTTCACATTTGTTAGGAGTGGTTGGGAGGGTAGTGCAAATAATTCAAGAATTTTCCTAGAATGCATTTACAATCCGCAAAACAAATTTCCAATGCCTCTTGCAAGGAAATATTATTTGGTTGACTTGGGGTATACCAACATGCCGGGTTTTCTTTCACCATATTGTGGAGAGCGCTATCATTTGCATGAATATAGAGGGCAATATATTCCTCCACAAGGTTCCAGAGAGCTATTCAATTACTTGCATTCGTCATTAAGAAATGTTATAGAGCGATGCTTTGGGTTGTTTAAGAAATAATTTCCAATTTTGAGAGATATGCCTTCATATAGTCTGAAAAAACAAAAGTACATTGCATTAGCATGTTGTGTTATTCATAATGCGATTTGAATGCATGGCTCTTGAGATTTGTTATCTTTTGAGTATGAAAATGAAGATTTGGAGCTCGAGGAAGATGATAGGCAAACACAAGAACAACATTCTATTCCATTTAATGTTACCCAAAGCACCTTTCTCAGATGGCAGAATTTTGAAATCGTTTGGCCCAAAGGATATGGACTAGTCACAATGGATGATAAAATTGTGTACTATATATTGAGTTATATTATTAATATGCATTGAAATTGATCTATGCATCATCCTAAATGATATGGACTAATCACATTGGATGATAAAATTGTGTGCTATATATTGAGAACTTAATATATGTTATATTATTAATATGCTTTTAAATTGATCTATGTGTCATTAATATCATTGAACTAAGTTAAATTGTTTATGATAATTTTTTTCTTTTCCCCCTTTTTTGGATCAATAATGAAAGGGAGACAATCATGCGGTGATGGCGACACCGGCGGTGCATCAGCTAGTTGTCACTTGTGACATTGCCGGCACCGGTCGCCGACAACGATCGTCGGCACCGGTCACCATCGCTGGGTAGTTTCATCGGTAATTGTGGCAATGGTGATGGTGGCAGTAGGAAGGGTATCAATGTTGATAAGGATCGGTACTAGTGTTTAATGATATTCAAAAAAACACTTTAAAAAATCACAATGGTATTTTCAAACCATTTTAGGAGAAAAAAAATACAACACCAATGTGTTTTTTCTAGAAAAATACAATAAGAAAACATCTTGGAAGCCAAACAAAGTCTTAAAATATCAAAAAAGTGTTTCAAGTTTAATGTTTGTGTGTTAACACTACAACAAAATACAACATTGCCGACGAAACAAAAACGTCGGCAAATGTTTAAAAAACGTCGGGAAACATATTTCCCGACGAAAAATACAGCGTCGCTAACGCGTCGCCAAAAATGCGTCAAGGAATGTATTTGGCGACACAAATACACTGCGTCGCCAAAAGTACACTTTTGGCGACGCGACATGCGTCGGGAAAAGTACATCTTTTAGCGACGCATATTATTTTGCGTCGGCAAAAGCATGCTGAATTTTTCCATATGTGTAATGGCGTCGGGAAATCTTTCACTTTTGGCGACGTACTTAACGTCGGCAAAGGGAAATGCGTCGGCAAAAGTATACTTTTAGCGACGCGGAACGGAGCGTCGCTAAAAAGCTTATCTTTGGCGACGCATGATTTGCGTCGGCAAAAGTGTAGCTTTTAGCGACGCAGAGTAAAGCGTCGCTAAAAGATACACTTTTGCCGACGCAAATCATGCGTCGCCAAAGATAAACTTTTTAGCAACGCTCTGTTCCGCGTCGCTAAAAGTATATTTTTACCGACGCAAGATTGCGTCGCCAAAAGATATTACTTTTATTGAAATATAGCGTCGGCAAAAGTGTTGCTTTTATTGACGCTTATCGACACTAATTTGCATCGCTAAAAATAATATATTTTCTGCCAAATACAAGCCTACACTGAATCTGAACATCCACAAAAAATTTGATCCCATTCACATCAACATAAAAGTCTATTTTTTCATTTCCCCTTGAGCGCTAAAACCGTTAATTTACAAACTTCCTCTTGCATATCCAATTACATAAAGTTTCTCAAAAACATATTACATCAAGAAAACTAGAAACAACGATATCAAATTTGTATCATTAATTACAAAGAACAAATGGATTTGAGGAAGAACATGGCCCAGTTTAGATAGTGCATCTGCAACAGTGTTTGCCTCTCGCATACAGTGTAGGACAGGAACTTGGTAGGAATGTCAGAAGCCCCATCAGCCTGACCACATTTGTTATATCAGCTGGACCAACCAAGCAGAAAAACCAAGGATACATCATTTCTCCTCTGAAGTCTGTGGTTCCGTCTCTTGTATATTTGTCTTCGTTGTCGGCCTCCATGGATCCTCCTCCTTGTATCTGAGATACTGATGCTTCTATTTCTGTGAAATTTTATGAGCAAATCACCAAATAATACCAAAAGTAAATTGTACACTGCAACAATCACAGAGCACTTGCAATAGCAGCTTTGCCTGTTTTGCATGGTGAACTTAGTACAATTCAGTAATAAATCGATTACTCAAATGATATTCATGATCTCTGAAGGAAAGAACTTAGTACATATTTAATCTTTAGCTGCTTCCTACAGTGATGCTCTTCCTAGTTTTGCAAAATATAGTCAGTAACTAACCAAACAATACCGAGAATTGCACGGTGCGTACAACAATAACAGAGGCACAGAGCTTTTACAAGTTGCATCATGGCTTGTTTTTACAGGGTGAAGAGCTGCTAGTGACTGATGATAGTAAAGAATAAGTAAGTGTCAATTCATGAAACCAATTGGGCAAATCATATTCATAATCGTGATCTCTAAATGAATAATTTAAAATCTATATTGCTTGGTTCACTACAAACAGCTTGACCATTTCATTTTTCTTTTTTTCAACAATGAATAAGTCAAGATATATAAAACTATAACAAGCTGAATGACTTCCAAAATGAAAAATAAGGATATATATACGAGTTTATAAGCTACCTCTCACAAGAGAGACAAGAGATGGACGTGCGAACTCTTGGTAGCAGATGTGGGGAATTGCACATAATGAAATGAAATGAAATGAAGCTAATGTGGGGAATGCAACAAATGATGCGATCACTATCTCAGTTCTGATGTTCTTCACATAATGAAATGAAATTCATGAATTTCATGTATCCTTGATCCTAAGAATTGTGAAGTTACCAACTTTGTCCGGACATGAAGCTAATGCGGGGAATTGCACATATGAAGAAAGCTTTAGCCTGCATTTCATCACTTTTAATTGTTTTCAAATACTTCGTGTTATACAAAATAAGTAAACTAATTAGTGAACATATATTGTAATTTCATTAAACTAGTTGATGGTCATGCTTTATACATGTAAGACGAGTGCATTCCCTGCTGAACAACTGTAGAGAAAATTCCTTGATTAGCAACGGTAGAGAAAATTGTAGGTTCAATTCAAAATAATAGAGATTTTCATAGATAAAAGAAAATTAAACAAGTTGATGGTGTATGTATGATAAGTGGAATCCAGGAAACAAATCCCGAGATTTTAATGCAGTTAAACTATTGTATCAAACGAAATGACATACATATTTTCAATTTTATCCATTTCCCTTATATTTGCTTTGTATCCATACATGATTTCCTTTCATTTGATCTGTTTCAGCGGATATATAATATGGGTTTTCCTAACAAAACTATGGCCATATTCATACCTATCATTTATATTTGTGATTGCTAACCAGAGACAAACAGGGTAAGTACCATATTCAATCCATATCTGCTGTGTTTGCACCAGCAGCAGCATGAATATTTAACCATTTAAATTGTCGAAACTAATTAAAAACATAAAAATTAGCTACAGAATTAACACCGCTGAGCATGACAAGGTATGCACTGACCATGTACTGCTTTTTTAAAGAAGGAATTCTCACCAACATTTCGTTATTGTTATGTGTGCCTCTCATAGGATCCGAAAATGGCAGCTGTAGAAAACACAAAGGCCTCATCAAATTCAGAAAGCAGACAGCAGTGGAACTTTCAAATATAACAAATTCCCCATAATGGTACAATATGAAAGAAATAATTGCTAGAAAGCTTGAAAAGAAAAGGCAAGATGTCTATAATAGAAAGTGTTCTTAAATATCTGTGCCTAACCAAATCAATTTAGCAGTTGAATGTCTGGACATTCTACCACTTTCCTCTATCTTAAAGAGTCCCAAAATGTTTGTAGTTACAACCAAATCAATTTAGCAGTAGAATGTTTGGACATTCTACCACTTTCCTCTATCTTACGAGTCCCAAAATGTTTGTAGTTACCTCCTGATGAATCCTATGTATCTGATAATCTGCTTTGTGAACCCTTATCTTCCATTCAATTAAAAAAAGTTCTATGTGATGCTAAGGGCACATTTCTAAACCTAAAATATCAATTAATTTTACTTCCCCAATCATTAGAGAATATTAATTCCAACAGTGAGCTTGTAAGCAAATGCTCTACAGGAGTTTTTTTGTCAAGTTGACTTTGGCTAAAAAAAACTTATATAGTGGAGAAAATGACAATTAGCTTGTGCAATACAAGGCAGACATGGATTTTAAGGAACTACACATTTTTTGAAAGGAAGATATTTTTTTCTAGGGGCATATCAGACAATAGACGTTAAGCATCTGACAATACTTCTTAAGCATATGAAGGGAAGGAATATGGTATCATACCCCAGTAAACCACGACCATGCCACTGCCTTGGTGTTATAGTTAGATTCATCTGTGATCCCTCTCTCATGATGATAATCGGAATTGGATGGCCTTCATTTGACCTTGCTTCCGAAGCAAGACTATGAACCACTTCATCACCCATTTCAACGTTTCCAAACTTAATGATCTGGTCACCTAATTGGAGTCCATCTTCTGCTGCTGGAGAATCATCAGTTATCTCGTCTATCATAGCAAATGGAATCTTTACGACTAGGTCCTCATGCATAGGGGAAACTTGAGATGTAGCAGTGTGTGGAGAAGCAGATACATCTGAAATGGCCATATTAATCAATGAGAAAACCTAGCAGAACAGGCAACATTGTTCTGTTATGAATTTAATTGGAAAAAAACATCCACCTTCATAGGAGTTATCATCAACTAGAGCGCACACACTACAAAAAATAACCACATCTTTATGCAGGATGGAATATGCAGCAGACCAACTTCAAATTAAGGTGATCATGTGTCTTAATAAAAACAGAAAAACATGGTAGTAAAAAATTAGTTTTAAGTACACTGCAAAACTGCAGATAAGTAGAGGTAAGAAATGCCATTTGATTCGAAACAAAAATAGGTGCAGTTATCATTGATAGTCTCATAGGCATGCATGAACACCAATTATTTGATATTATATGGATCAGGGCAGCAACTTACTATGACTATTCTATTATGTGGCATTTACTATATGACATACCTGAGCTTTCCGTGCGTAATGGCAAACCTTTGGTTAATCTTGCTGAGTGCAACACTTGTAAATTTTCATCTATTTTTGCGGTCAGAACCTTGTAATCATTGCGGAGTGCTGCAATTATAGAGAAAAGTTGAATGAGCAACAGATGAAAACAACAAATTTATTTATTTCAAACCACAAAAAGAATCACATAGTTGTAGGAAACAAATAAGAATAAAAAAAATTGATCCTTGATTTTTTTCTTTTTTAAAAAGAATTTAATGTCATTTGTACATACAGAATTTGGCACAACCAAATATAGCAATATATGGAGAATAATGTTAACAAGTTCACAGACAAGACAATTTGGCAGGCATTTACCATTGCCATGAACAACAGAAGTGTCATACACATGCTTGAGTAATGCTACGCAATAAGTAATAAGAAATGTAAAGCAATTTATAATTGTATAAAGAAACTTATGAGATCTCGATATTAGTCAAGGTTTGCCTTTATTACCATTGCTATCAAGAATCTTGACGGTTTCAATGTTTCACATTTGAATTGTTGTTAAATGAAATAAGTTAGTCAGGTCACAAGCTTTATATAAATTGGTTTCTTTTCTTCTCCAATTTAACACTAGCAAACCAACATTTGGTACTTCAAACATTATATTTACTGTATTGCTACTAGCCAATAGTGGCATATTAACCATATTAGTGATTATCAACAGTATCAGCCAGTTTAAGTTCGAACTAATCTGCATGCTCAAAAAACTTCAAAGCTAAAGGTAACAAACAAGATAAAGTACAAGGTCAACAAATGCTGCAATTATCGTATTTTGAAGTCTGAGTTTTCTAATTTTCAAACTTGGCAATAACTAAGTAAGCAGATACTTTTAGATTTACTATTTCTTCCTCGTCCTAAAGATTTTTATGCCTCAGTTGACACCAATGAAGATCAGCTCAAGCTGCAGCATTTGTTGTCTAGGACTAGGATAATTTAGCTCGTTGCTGAATGATATGATTACTAGAATGGTTTCAAGCCCACCTAACCTCAATTGCAGCACAACAATCATGCGGTAGAAAGCATAGCATTAGAGTCTTAAGAGCCTCACCTTTTTCAAGTCCAAAAAGAATATGCATGCAACATGTGAGGACTAAGGAGTCACAGACAAGTACTGAGGCTCTTATTTTGGCTAGTATATCTTTGTTTTTCAGTTTCACCCCATGAGTAAACCTCTTGCGGTTACGCTGGTACAATGATGTTAACATCTACTTTCCAAATCACCACTTTTGGAGGGTAGGAGATCTCAAGAGGATGTTGTGTCGTTGTGATGTTGAGGCCGTGAAGCCAGGATAAGCGTATGTGCATGGACAGGAATAAGGCAAAGTAGCAACAGAGGTGGAGCAGCGTAAAGTGTGAGAAAAATTAGAAAAGTGTAAAGTTGTAGTAACCAACTCTGCAAGAATTTTCCACAAAGGTGCTCCTGATATTATAAATAACTACAAATAGGAGTCAACAAAGCTCATTTATTATGCATATAGCTCAATTTCAATCAGATAATACAGAGAAAAGACCATATTAACGATTTTTAGTAGAAGCATGACAAGAGCCTCATGAAGGTATAGATGAAACAATGAACTAGTTGATGGCTCTTATGAATAAATCACCAGTCCACTCACTTTCTAGAATGAATACTCCTGTATAAATAATTTGTCATTAAAGGCATTAAAATTTCTCAAATTAGTGCTTAGGATATTAGAATGCGTAATTAATTAGAAATATAAAATAGTTCCATTGGCAATGATCAATTATCCCGAGATTACACTAAGTGACCTCCATCGTTAATTAATATGAAAGGGACCAAGTAGGTCCGTGACTAAACAAATATAGAGAAATACCTCTACAACACATCCCTTGGTCAAGCTTTGCAATGCCTTTAATTATCGGCCAGTGAACATGGAAATAAGTGATAATTAATTAAGATTATCTTCAGATCATATCTCTATATGTGACATAACATAAAAAAGTGTTTAACATCTTGCTCCTGTTATATAGTTATTTGTAGGAGTCTGCAGCTAGCCAGTAATTTGACAATTTGATCTTCAGTGTAGCATAACCAAATTAAAAGGAAATTAAAATAATAGCTAGTAATGATAATCATGATGGACCCCCTTATCCCAGGGCTAGACTGTTGTTTGGTATTTGACTGCTCTAAGTTTGTTCGGGCAAGAAATAAAAGGCTTAGCTAGGTATAGCATAGATTTGCATTTATGGAAAGGTTTTAGTGGAGGATGTATATTTTTTTAATAGTTACATTAGTAAATCTTTAATGTAAAATCTAATAAGGAAAAAGAGAACAATTAAACTAGATGCATGGAATCATCCAATTTTATTTTGAGTAGTAGGAGCAGGACCCAAATAGTGAAGAGATCAATGAAACAGGTTCGTCATCTCCTTGAATCAGTTCAAATTTCCCAGTAAAAACTTACGGAGAATTCATGTAGATGTTCACAAATACTTACGGAGAAATCACAAATACTAAGATACCCAAAAAAAATTAGGGCAAATTCAATACCCAAAAAAAATTAGGGCACGGGCGGGTTTGATTACCGATCTCACGATCCTCCTCGTTGAGCAGGAGGAGGAGGAGAGGAGGCGAGATCCGACGGAGGCGGCGAACTCCGACGATGGCGGCGGTGATCTTCGACGGAGGCGGCGAACTTCAGAGAAGAGGCACGGGCGGGTTTGGGGCCGATTTTCGAATGAGAGAGAGAGAGAGAGAGAGAGAACGGGGGGGGTTTGGCGGCGGTGAGCTTCGACGGAGGCGGCGAACTTCAGAGAAGAAGCACGGAGGCGGCCGATTTTTTTATGAGAGAGAGAGAACGGAGGGGTCTGGCTCTTCGTGAAAATAAAGGGGGGAATTTTCCCTCCCTTTATTTGGTTTCTGGGTAAAAATTTCGGCGGGGAGGGGGGGTTTGGCGACGCGGAAGAATAAAGGAGCGTCGTAAAAGATATAACTTTTAGCAACGCCGAGTAGTACGTTGGGAAAAGATGACTTTTAGCGACGTTAACTTAATGCGTCGTGATAAATGCAAACTATTAGCGACGCCAATCCTAAAACGTCGCTAAATATATATATATTTACCGACGAAAATGAAAAAACGTCGGGAATTCCATAACTTTTACCGACGCTGAGTTAAAACGTCGCTAATAATATACACTTTTAGCGACACTAATTATAAACGTCGGGAAAAATATATTTTTTGCCGATGCTAACTAAAAACGTCAGGAAAAACATAATTTTTGGCGACGTATTTAACCATGCGTCGGGAATAAGCGTCGGGAAAAGTGCAATTTGTTGTAGTGTAAGTTTAAAGGGTGCTCATATAGTATCTGATATACTATATTATAATATATCTAATATAATATATTAGTTACATAATATAATATAATATAGTATAACTGTTGATGTTAAGTAACTAAACAGTCAAATATATGGGGGGTGAGGTTGATTAGGGGCCGCTCACTTCTCCGAATATCTGGTTTTGACTTTAGTAGCCTTCAGCCTGCACAAATAGCAACTCGTGAGACGACGGGGACTGGTTCCCCCGTTGTACCTCTGACGATCAAGTCAGCTGGTGAGCTTGAGTGGAAAAATAAAGAATGCATGAGTTATTTAGTGTAGTGCAGTATAATTAGCAGATATTGCTTGGAAAATAGCCTCGAAATAGCTTAGAAGAATCGTTTTCCGAAAAAAGATCCCCTTATGTTGAGAATAGTATCTCTATTTGTAGTGGCGCTAAAAGGGTAGAACCATGTAAAACCTCGTAAAATTTGAAAATATTATGATAAATAGCGATAAATGATTTTTATCATGGCTGATACTATTTTGGGATAAATGAGTATGTTCGAAATCGATTTGAGATCGACTACGTACATATAAGTGTGTATGTATAAGTGTAAACATGCATGCATAAGTGAAAACAGTAGGCATAAATTATATGCTGGTCGGTCGACTGATCATATAACATCAGTCGACTGATAGGTGCCCACCGGTCGACCGATCAAGGAGGATTAGTCGATCGAATCGGGTGCACACTGGCAGTTTTGGTCGGGTCGGTTTTTGGCCCGTTTGTTCACACACCTATATATATCTCTTAAACCCGATTTTTCTCCTGTTTTTCATCATCTCTCACGTTGTGTAGCAGCTACACTCTCCCCTAAAAAACCCTAGAGAGTTTTTGTGTGAATTTTGAAAGCTTTGAGAAGCAAAAATCAAGAGGAGGGTGATATCATGGGCTTTGTGACGAAGGAGGATCGTGTTTCTTGCATATTTGGGGAGTTCAGCACGTTTTAAAGCGAGCCTCATCTCCTCTAAATCTGTCCGCTATTTTTAAACATTTTTATATGGTTTTATCAGGTTTTTTAAAACCAAGTTTATGTATAAAAATCACTCTTTTTGAATCGTATGATAGAAAGATCTAATCTTTTTGATTTAAAAAGATATAAAACGGATTTCTAATTTTGGATTTAAGTTTCGAACGTTATTTAATATAAGTTTTGATTAAAGTTATTTTTTCAAGACGATCTTACATATATACACATGTTAGGGTATTAGCTTTAATCCCAAATTCGTATTTATGATTTCATGTAATAGACTAAACCCTAATATACCTTAAACAAGTTTTAATACATGGGTTTTATTGAAAATTTTTGATTTGTACTGAATGTATAAGAATATATAACTTTTCCTTAAAAACTAGATTTTGTTATGATCGGTCGACTGATAAAGGATGATCAGTCGACCGATGTTGTCAATCAGGATTTTTGGTTTGTTCTGGTCGATCGACCGGTCATGGACCACCAGTCGACCGATCAAGCCTATTGTGCACTTTGTGCAAGCCATCAGTCGACCAATGGAACATGATCGGTCGACTGGTTCTGGCACTTTTGGGAAACTTGTTCTTTTCTCACATGCTTTGATCGCAAACACAAAGTTTGAGTCACATGTTGATACACGTGTGCATTTTACCAGAATACACGTATTGAATTTGAGCATTCACGAGCATTTGGAGGTACGTACCCTACACTTTGCATTTATCATGATAGAGTGTGACATATATTGCATTTTATGATAGTTTGGATACTTGAGTGGGTTAGTTGGCACTCCGCAATGAGACCGTGGGGGACTACACTCAGAGTGCGTTAGTTGGTATACTGCAAATGAGACCACGGTAGACTTCACTATGCATCATTGTTGAGACACCTATTTCCATAGGGCGATTGAGTAAGGTAGGTGATGCCACAGGATATTGTGAGCGCCTTACTCGGCATCATTCTTTTTTGTTAGATGATCATACATAATTGCATTCATGCTCCCATGTTATTTACCCCGAGTAGGGTATAAGATTGAGGTTGTCATACACGATATATACTATGCGAGATTCTTTTACTAGACTATTACTTTTGTGACTGCACCACCTACACGAGGGCAATGTGAAGTATTTTGACATGACTTGTATTAGATGAGGTTTATTAATAAATTTTATTTTTTTATTTATTGTTTTATCCATAAGATTTGGAGTTGGTATTTAGCAATTCACAATTTGAGATATGAGGTATATACATGAGGGTTTCCTTGTTTAGATTATTTCACTCGACGTACCTATTCTCGTGTTATGGATTGCTAAATATTAACTCCCGTTTAGTTCAAGATAGATGTTTAATATATCTATTTGGAAGTTGAGATGATCTCGCTAGCACTTCGACACTCATTGTTTCCCCTCTTTTCAGGTAGTGGGCCAGGCATTCAAAGAGTCGCAGGTTGATAGAGGTACATTTTAGCTCACCGTTATATATTATTAATAGTTATTAGTGCTCCACAGTAGTTATTGTCTAATTTCAGACATTATAGATGTATTTCATTTTGAAAGGCTGAGTGTCTTAGTATTATTTTCATTTGACTCTATGTATTAAGATATATTATATTTGTTTCAGTGTATCAGTTGTACTCTCTTTTATTCGGTTGGAATATGATTATGTTTATTTGGATATCTCTTTCTTTTATCATGTTCATTGTATTATTATATTTATTCTATCTGTTTTGTACCTACACTTCTTTTTGTTTTATTCTACTAGAGAGATATTAGTGTAATGGTGAAACGTGTTTTTACATAGTGTGGGTGCATGGTAGGTTTGACATCCTTGGGTTTAACTTGGACTGCAGCATTGTGTGAAATCAGGGGCGTCACAGTTGGTATCAGAGCTCTAGTTCCAGTATCCTTAGGATCATCCTATGTTGAGTCGTGGAGCTAGGATAGAGTTTCCTAGCATTCATATATAGAGTCCGGTAGGAAATCTTAGATTGAGTGAGGACATTATACGTATAACTCGAAAATTATGAATTTTTTATGAAAACTATCTTACTTTGATTATAAAGTATTTGCGTGAATGATATGTGATACGTTTTCCTTATTGTTATATGTTACATTATTATGTTTGAGGTCTCAATTACTGTGTCTAATAAGCACTACTCCTAAACTTATAGATGTCAGGATGAGCTGGGTAAGCTGAGCTAGAGCCCGAGCTGCAGCAGGCTCTTCAGTATTTGAATGATATCATAGCGCCAATTTTAGCTAGGCTAGCAGCATTAGAGGAGCAAATGGGAAATCAACTTTTACCATCATTACCCATGCTAGTTGTGCCTATTGCAGAGGCATACCCAGAAGTTACACCAATACCAGCTATTTTTAGAGCCGCAAAGCAAGAGGGGAGCTCTAAAACAGAACGGTCCGGAAATAAGAGCAAGAACAAAGGAACATTTACAGAAACTAGAGGACCTCAGCAGTAGCAGCATCAGGATGCTTGTCCAAAGGGACAACAGGGTCAGAAAGCGCCAAAGTAGTGCAGATTTCAAGGAAATTATTATAATTTCCACAAGTATGGACATCTAGCTAGAAATTACAGTAGCGCGCCGGTAGGAGGACAACAGGACAAGGGTTAGGGATCACAATAAGATCCGAGAGTGCCGCGACAATGTAAATTTCTTGGTGCTTGCTTTCACTGACATAAGTTCGCTGGTCATAGAGCTACATAGTGTCCTAGTACACCAGCAGGAAGCCAGTAGGGCAAAGGTCGGGGTGAGCACCTGAACCGAGATGGTGAGCACTTGAACCGAGACCATGACCATCAACAGAGAGTTGATACACCACAATCAGTTCCGAGGATCGATAGTCAGGTGCATGCTATTCAAGAGTTACCTCAGAGTCAGATAGTTTTGTATTCTGTAGAACCTTTAGCGCAACAGATCGCAGCTTCCAGTCGAGCTTTTACAATGTACCACGTGATCATGATACGAACGGGGCTGTAGAGGAAGGTACGTTCCTTGTGAACTCCTTCCTAACTCGTATCTCTTTGATTTAGGGGCTTTGCATTCCTTTTTACTTATTTATGCTTTCACGGATAGACTTCAGTTAGTTACAGATTCCCTAGTTATTCTTTTGTTAGTTTCTATTCCTTTAGGAGATGTGTCTCTATTAGAGAGTATCTATAGGAGATGTGTCGTTCAGCTTAGACGAGTCTAAGCTCATAGTCGATTTGATCGTCTTGTGCATGTTCGAGTTGGATGTCATCCTTGGTATGGATTGATTATCTTCCTACCATGGTAGTATTGACTATTTTGTCAAAATAGTCAGTTTGCGAGCGTCTGATGGGACTGAGTTGATTGTAGCAACCTCACAGGGCAACCAGTTTGCAGAGTCATTTCTGACATATATCGAGTAGGTATTATCGCAGGATCAGGGTGTAGATTTGAGTGAGACCAGAGTAGTCTCAGAGTATCAGGATGTCCTTTAGGACATATCTGGATCACCTCTAGTGAGAGAGGTTGAGTTCAGCATCGAGTTACAGCTGGGCACAACACCGATATCTCATGCACCTTATCGTATGGCACCTGCGAAGATGAGGGAGCTACAGATTCAGTTATAGGAGCTTATTTCTCAAGGTTTTATTCACCGAAGTAATTCTCCATGGGGAGCACCAGTCCTTTTTGTGAAGAAGAAGGACGACAACCTTCGTTTGTGCATTGATTATCGTGAGTTGAATAATGTCACCATCTAGAACATGTATCCACTACCGAGAATTGATGACTTATTCGACCAGTTATATGGAGCGTAGTGTTTCTCGAAGAATGATCTTCGATCTGGTTATCATCAGTTGCGTGTTCGAAAGATGGATATTCTCAAGACTGCCTTTTTGACTCGATATAGGTCTTTTGAATTCCCTGTCATACCATTTGGGCTAACCAATGCACCCGCAGTATTCATGGATTTGATGAATCGGATTTTTTGTCCATATTTGGACCAGTTCATGATTGTTTTCATCGACGACATTCTTATCTACTTAAGATCAGAGGCTGAGCATAAGCAGCATCTCCGTTTAGCATTACAGACTTTACAGGAGCACCAGTTATATGTTAAGTTTAGCAAATACGAATTTTGGCTATCAGAGGTTAGATTTTTGGGCCACGTCATTAGCAAGGAGGACATTGTAGTTGATCCAGCTAAAGTCAAGATAGTACTTGATTCGGAGCCGCCGAAGACCTTTACAGAGATTCGTAGCTTTTTAGGGCTTGCCGGCTATTACATGAAGTTCATTCAGGATTTTTCAAAGATTGCTACTCCACTGACATGCCTTATGAAGAAGGGTGTTCAGTTTGTTTAGGGGCCAGAGTGTTAGAAAGCCTTTGAGACTTTGAAGGTTAAGTTGACTACGGCACTAGTGTTGATCATTCCTAGCAGTGGCAAGACCTTTGATGTCTACACGGATGCATCATTATCGAGTCTAGGAGGCATTTTGATGCAGACTCATAGAGTGGTTACATACATCTCGTGACAGTTGAGGACTAATAAGCAGAATTATCCCACTCACCACTTGGAGTTAGCAGCGGTGATTTTCGCACTTAAGACGTGGATACATTATCTTTACGGAGTTCAGTTCGAACTGTTTTGTAGACCATCAGAGTCTGAAGTACCTCTTCTCTCAGAAGAAACTCAACCAGAGGCAGTGACAATGAGTCGAGTTTATTAGGATTATGAGTTTGCTCTTCAGTATCATCCGGGAAAGGTGAACATTGTAGTAGATGCTTTGAGCAGGAAGTGTTGTCACAGAGTTGCAGCTTTGTGGTGTTCATTGTATCGAGACCTTCGTACACTCAGCTAGTTTGACTTTAAGTTAAAGATTAGTGGATGCAGTGCATTTTTAGGAGCGTTAGGTGTACAGACATCGTTGATGGATAGAGTGATCAACGCTCAATTAGAGGACACTTAGATTCAAACCCGAAAGGAGGAGATTTCTAAAGAGCCTAAGGCAGATTAAACAATCGGATATTATGTGGGCCTTTTCGAATGAAGGGCCAGTTAGTTGTACCCGATAATCCATAGTTGAAGAATGATCTATTTGATGAGGCACACTGTACCAGGTACATTGTGCATCCAGACACAACCAAGATTGTAGGCTGTCTAAAAATCACTGCAGATAGCTCATCCCATCAAACACCGATGATGGAAGTTACAATTCGATGGATTTCAGAAGGCTATAATTTAAAGACTTTCATGTAGATCGATGAAGGTTACAATCTAATGATTTTCACAACAACTGATGAAAGCTCTAATCAACAACCTTCACAATCAACATCGGGAGTTACAATCTGACGACTCTCACATATCAAAGAGCTAAAGTAAAGATTATAAAATGACGATCTTTGCAATGCTCTAATAGAAAGAGACTACAAATCGATGAACTCTTCAAACCAAGATGTGAAAGTCCTCCCCGCATACTAGCATCAAGACGCAACGTTTTTAGCCGTTGATGTAACTCAAGCTCGACCACTAACGCGGTGAAAACATAGCTCAAACCCGACCACTAACGTAATGCAAACGCAGCTCAAACTTGGCCACAAACATAGCTCACATTCAGCTCTAATCGCTGCAAATACAGCTCAGATCCAGCTGCCAACGTAGCTCATGTTCGGCCGCAAATGCAGCCTCCGAAAGCTGCCAACGTAGCTTCCATTCATTGCCAAACATAGCTCTTAAATGCTACCAAACTACTGCTAACACAGCTTCTAAATCGCTGCAAACGTAGCTTCTAATTGCTACAAATGAGTTTCCAGATGCTGCGTTCGAGCTTCCAGACACTGCGTTTGAATGCAGAATTCATGCCAGAACGTGGATTTTACATTTGACTCGTTCAAACACAAACGGTTTCAAAACCATTTCCCATAATATGAGAGGATCATAACTCCACTCAGGAGTGATTTAAGGGGTGGTTACATCCCATTAGCCCCACAAAGGAGTGATTTTAGGGGCGGTTACACCCCCTAATCGTCTATAAATAGCTGAAAGATCAGCTTAGTTCAAGGAGGAAGCGGGAAATCTTTTGGATCTTTGAGTATTTTGGAGATCTAGAGATCGACTTCTTCGGATCATCTTCTTAGCAGCATATTTTTGGAGCTTTCTTCATCCTTGGCTTGTCTAACCAATTACGGTTAAGATCAATCAACTCTTTTACAAGAGTTTGAACTCGTTCTGAGTTCTTAAAACTCATTAAGAGTTCCTTCAATCGTTCCAATAAAGGGAGACGTAGGATCGTCAACGGAAAGCAAACTCGACGCGAGCATTCGAGGGAGGCATTCCACCGCTACCGTAAAGAACCCAGTTTTAAACAAAGGGGAGGATCTCTGTCGATCTTCTTCTCTTTTGTACTCAGGAAATTTAAATTTTAATCGATATTAAGAGAGTTGTAAATATTCTTTTTCTAAGCAGTTAGAGGGAATAAAATCAAACACAATTCTTTCATTTTTATTTCACAACATTTTCCACCAAACAAAGATGTACAAGGATTTGAAGAGACATTTTTGGTGGAGCAGCATGCGTAAGGATGTTGTGGAGTATGTAGCTAAATGCTTTACCTGTCAGCAAGTGAAGACAGAGCATCAAAGACCCGCAAGCACCCTACAACCTTTACCTATTCCTGAGTGGAAATAGGCAGATGTTTCGATGGATTTTATTATGAGTTTGCCGAGTTCAAACAAAGGGAACGATTCTATTTGGGTGATTGTTGATCGATTGATAAAGTCGGCGTACTTCCTACCACTTAAGACAACCCACACGGTGGAGACATATAAGAGGATTTTCATTCGAGAGATAGTATGATTACATAACGTTCTAGAAACGATCATGTCGGATCGTGACTCAGTTTTCACATCTTATTTCTAGAAGAGCTTCCAGAATTCTTTCAGCAGCTAGCTTGCATATAGTAGCGTATTCCACCCACAGACAGATGGTCAAACGGAGAGAGTTAACCAAGTGTTAGAAGATATGCTTCGAGCATGTATGTTAGATTTCCAAGGCAGTTGAAGAATCATATACCATTGATTGAGTTCGCCTTCAGTAATAGTTAGCAATCCACTATAGGCATGGCTCCTTATGAAGTATTGTATGGGAGGCATTGTAGATCTTCGATTTGTTGGGCAGAGTCGAAGGACATCTTGCTACTTGGACCAGATTTGGTTAGACAAACTTTAGAGAAGGTAGTATTAATTCGGGAGCATATTCTTGTAGCCCAGAGTCAGCAAAAGAGTTACATGGATTGGAGGTGACGACCGTTAGAGTTTCAGGTTGGAGATTATATTTTGCTAAAAGTATCACTGATGAAGGGTGTCTAGCGATTTGGCAGACGAGGAAAGCTTGCCCCAAGATATATTGGTCCGTTCTACATTGTGGAACATATTGGACTTGTTTCATGTCGACTCGATCTTCCAGCATCGATGTCGGGAGTGCACGATGTCTTTCATATTTTGATGCTCAAGAAACATTTACGTGACGAGGAGTTGCAGAAGGTGATTGATGCACCAGATTTAGAGCTTTAGGTAGATTTGATGACCATTGATATCCCAGTTTGTATTCTTGCCAGAGAGGATAAGAGACTTAAAAATAAAGTGATTCTATTAGTCAAAGTGCAGTGGAACCAGAAAGGAGCTGAGG
Source organism: Asparagus kiusianus (assembly GCA_022839385.1). Taxonomy (NCBI): domain Eukaryota; kingdom Viridiplantae; phylum Streptophyta; class Magnoliopsida; order Asparagales; family Asparagaceae; genus Asparagus; species Asparagus kiusianus. The sequence continues at coordinate 19,901 of BQKN01067424.1, forward strand.
AAGCTTCTTGGGAGCGCGAGGAGGATATGCGTCGTAACTACCCGCACCTGTTTGAGCATGTATACTCTGAGTTATAGTATTGTTGTGTTAATGATTATCAGTATACCTGCATTTATATTTAATGCTGGAATGTGGGTATTAACACTTAGCTCCTAATCATTCAGAACACATGGTATATACATAGAGGGTTCCTTGTTTAGATTTTTTGCCCGACGTACTAGTTTCGTTTAATTAGGGGTTAAGTGAGAGTATTTACATTTCAAATGTTAGGTGTAAATCTTTGCTTATGTGATTCATATCTAGAGATTAATGGTACCAGATGTGTATGTAAGGGTTTCCTTGTCTGGATTATCCCCTCAACGTGCTTTTCTTGCATTATTAATCTCTAAGATAAGTTTGCGGAATTTCAAGGATGAAATTCTTTTAGGGGGGATGAATATAAAACCCCGTAAAATTTAAAAATATTATGATAAATAGTGATAAATGATTTTTATCATGACTGATATATTTTGGGAAGAATGAGTATGTTTGAAATTGATTTGAGATTGAGTACGTACATATAAGTGTATGTATACAAGTGTAAACATGCATGCATAAGTGAAAACAGTCGACAGAAATTATATGATGGTCGGTTGACTAATCATATAATATCGTTTGACCAACAGGTGCCTACCGGTCGACCGATCTAGGAGGATCAGTTGACCAAATCGGGTGCACACAGGCAGTTTTAGGTCGGGTTAGTTTTTGGCCCGTTTGTTCACAGACCTATATATATCTCTTAAACCCGATTTTCTCCTATTTTTCATCATCTCCCACGTTGTGTAGCAGCTACCCTCTCCCCTCAAAAACCCTAGAGAGTTTTTGTGTGAATTTTGAGAGCTTTGAGAAGCAAAATCAAGAGGGGGTGAGATCAAGGGCTTTGTGACGAAGGAGGATCGTGTTTCATGCATATTTGGGGAGTTCAGCACGTTTTAAAGCGAGTTTCATCTCCTCCAAATCTGTCCCCTATTTTTAAACATTTTAATATAGTTTTATTCGATTTTTAAAAACCTAGTTTATGTATAAAAATCACTCTTTTTGAATCGTATGATAGAAAGATCTAATCTTTTTAATTTAAAAAGATATAAAACTGATTTCTAGTTTTGGATTTACATTTCAAACGTTATTTAACATGAGTTTTGATTAAAGTTAGTTTTTTTTCATGACGATCTTACATATATACACATGTTAGGGTTTTAGATTTAATCCCAAATTCGTATTTGGGATTTCATGTAATAGACTAAACCCTAGTATACCTTAAACAAGTTTTAATACATACGTTTTATTGAAAATTTTTGATTGTTGTTGAATATATGAGAATATATAACTTTTCCATGAAAACTGGATTTTTGTTCTGATCGATCAACCGATCAAGGGTGATCAGTCGATCAAGGATGATCAGTCGACCGCTATTGTTAATCAGGATATTCGATTTGTTCTGTTCGGTCGATCGGTCATAGATCACCAGTCGATCGATCAAGGCTGTTTGTGCACGCATTGTGCAAGCCATCAGTCGACTGATGGCACATGATCGGTCGACTGGTATGAGCACTTTTGTGAACCTTGTTGTTTTATCACATGCTTTGATTACGAACACGGAGTTCGAGTCACGCGTTGATACACTTGCACATTTTACGAGAGTACACGTATTGGATTTGAGCACACATGAGCGTTTGGAGGTACATACCCTACTCTTCGCATTTGTCATGATAGTGAGTGACGCATATTGCATTTTATGATAGTTTGGATGCTTGAGTAGGTTAGCTGAAACTCTGGAATGAGACCGCGAGGGACTGTACTCAGAGTGCGTTAGTTGGTATACTACAATGAGACCGTGGTAGACTTCACTCCATGTGCATCATTGTTGCCACACCTATTTCCACAGGGTGATTAAGAAAGGTACGTGATGCCAGAAGATATTGTGAGTACCTTACTTAGGATCATTGTTTTCTGTTAGAGGATCATACAGATTTGCATTCATGCTCTCATGTTATTTACCCCGAGAGTAGGGTGTAAGACTGAGGTTTTCATACACGACATATACTATATGAGATTTTATTATAGGACTATTACTTTTATGACTGCTCCATCTACCTGAGGGCAGTGTGAAGTATTTTGACATGATTTGTTTTGGATGAAGTTTATTAATAAATTTGTTCTTTTATTTATTGTTTTATCCATAGGATTTGGAGTTGGTATTTAGCGATTCACAATTTGAGATACGAGGTATATACATGAAGGTTTCCTTGTTTGGATTATTTTTCTTGACGTACCCATTCTCGTGTTGTTGATTTCTAAATATTAATTTTCGTTTAGTTCAGGATAGATGTTTAATATATCTATATGTATTAATTGTATTTTTATACTCCTAACCCCCTTTCCTCTGGGGGTGGTGGAGATGACCTCACTAGCGCTTTGACGCTCGTTGTTTTCCCTCATTTCAGGCAGTGAGTCAGGCGTTCGGAGAGTCGCAGGTTGATGGAGCTATAGTTTAGCTCACTGTCATATATTAGTAGTAGTTATTAGTGCTCCATAGTAGTTATTGTCTAATTTCAGACATTAGAGATGTATTTTATTTTGGAAGGCCAAGTGCCTTAGTATTATTTTTATTTGACTCTATGTATTAAGATATTTCATATTTGTTTTAGTCTATCAGTTGTGCTCTCTTTTATTTAGTTGGAACATGATTATGTTTATTTGGATATCTCTTTGTTTTATCATGTTCATTGCATTATTATCTTTATTCTTTTTGCTTTGTACCTACACTTCTTTTTGTTTGATTCCACTAGAGAGATATTACTGTAATGGTGAAACGTGTTTTTGTAAAGTATGGGTGCATGGTAGGTTTGACATCCTTAGGTTCACCTTGGACTGTAGCCTTGTGTAAAACCAGGGGCGTCATAATCCGTCATTTCGGCCGAGCACAGGATGGCGGTAAAAGCATGGGTTGACGGCTGTGTGAGCTCCTACTTTATACGTGCTGGTCATCGAGTGGAGGAGAGATCACCTCAGCATTAAATGAGAAGTGATCGAAGCATGAAGGTGCTGACGTGGTCCAATGAGTCATGAAGACTATCGGGGCTACAGGTATGATGCGCCTGCCAAGCATTAAATGTGACGCCGACGTGTTGTCAGTAGGAGAGGCTCGGGGTTGAAGTCGTCCTTTATCTTAGATGAGAAGTAATGCCTTTCGAGTCGACCTCATGAGGCGTCGAATAACTGGTCAAGTAGGCTTGTAGTGAGTCGTCTTTAACGAGAGAACTGATAAGTACCGCCCTTCGAGTCGATCTAAAGAGATGTCGACTCGGCGAGTCGGCTAAGTCGAGATCCTTGGTGGTTTTGACCATCAATTTGGTTTGAGCGGTGCATGCAGGGGGACACCTGTCCGTTGCTGGCAAAGGGCCGTACATTGGTGACTAAGAACACTATAACAATAATATTCAATTACATTACACTATAACATTAGTTTTCAATATCAGTAATATATTTAACACCATTAATTAATAATACATATAATATTATAATTTATGTAATATAATAATGATATCTTAAATGCTATTGTATATATTATATTTATACTAAATAATAATAAATAAATATATTAATAAAAATTTAATGATAGCTATGTTAGCCTCTTTGTTTTGATGATGTTTAACAAACAATTTACCACTAATGTTGTTTGTCTAGTATTTGTGTTTTTTATATATTGTAGACAAACAACGAGTTGGAGGATGGATGGATTGTGCCATAACGATCATATCAAATGGATGTTGGCGGAATTGTGGAGTGAAGCAATGCAATTCAAGTTCAAGATCCAAGTTCAAGCTTCATCCGCATGTTTACCAAGTCAAGCTCTATTGAAGATCAAGATTGCTTGGGTAAATAGTTTAGGTTTTATATTATGTGTGTTAAGTACTCTAAGCTCAATATCATATACACACACGTTTTATTAGTTTTTATGTATATATATATAGTTATATATATATACACATTTTGGATTTTGGTTTATCCACAAACAAAGTTTTTACAAGCATATAAATAAATATTTATATTCATACATGTTTGTTTTTATGTGGATAAGTTGGTTTGGTTTAATTTCATAGATATGAAACAAAAATATATTCATATACATACTCATATGTTTCATATTCTATTGTATTTATAAAAATATTGTATTCATTGTTTATAGACTCCATAACAATAGTTTACATCTTTCTTCAAGTCTATAAAATCATTATGTATTGTTTCAAAACATGGTTAAGCTAAAATATCAAAACTCATATGTTCACATTTTTATGTTTTGGACTATTTTAAAAAATGATGATATTTTTCATTTGGGAAGTCCTTTTTGAAAACCAGTTTTTGTAGCATGTTTATTATCATGTCTACAATCATTTTCCAAAGTTTTATATTTTTTTGAATTTATTTGATATTTTTAAACAGGGTTTAAAGTCAGAAACAAACTGTTTCAAAAACCTAAAATTTCATATGTCAGATTGCGGTCGACCGCCACGGTCGACCGCGCCTTTGTTTTTCCCTCAGGATACGACAGAAACTTTCGTGGTCGACCGCCACGGTCGACCATCAAGTTATAAATTCCCACGGTCAACCATCGAACTCTCTGAAAGTTTTCTCTGCTTTGATGACCTTCGCGGTCGACCGTTGCGGTCGACCGCCGCACAAGCAAATCTGCTCCAACGGTTAGTTTTCAGAGCCGTTGTTGAGCTGGTTTTTTGGTCTTTTCTTGGCTTTAGGGTTTCATATAAATACCCTCTTATACCTCAGTTCTAAAATTGATCCAAGAAATGTTTTAACAAAGTTTTAACAAGGGTTTAAGTGTTGTTTAAGAAGCTTTTAAGCATTTGAGAGTTTGAGTTTGTGAAATCAATTTCACAAGAGCTTGAGGAGATCATTTATTGGTGTTTGAGCATCCAACTCTTCTCCTTTCACTCTTGATCTATTGAGAAGTTTTCTAAACTCAATCTAGCTTTATATTTTATATTGTATGATTATCATTTTATTAAGCTAGTGTTCATATTGAGTTTAGTTGATTTTATTTTCTCTTTATTTACACACACACAACCATTGAGCTTATTGTATTTACATTCATAGTATAATTGGGTTGTGGGATTGTGTAACTTAGAGAGTGAGCTTATAATTCGTTCTCATCCATTATAGAGAACAAACACTTTGTATTGTGCTTATTGTGAGACTCACTTTGTAATACACTTATACACTGAGAGAAGTGTGTGGCGAGAGTCGGGGATCGTCCCAAGAGGAGTGGCATCGGTTGACGAACCTAGGAAGAGGTTGTATCCGAGCACTTGAGGAAGACACGTCTAGTTCAACACTTGAGAGGGTGTAGAGTGGGATTACAAGAGTGAGTTAGTTGTAAAGTTTTCGGTAAACTAGAAAACCGTATTGTGAGGTGTAAACGTTCTTCGGGTAAATGTAGAAAACCCGATTGTGATAGTGGAGATCTCCTCGAGGTGAGGAGCGGAGACGTAGGTCGTGGGGACCGAACTCCGTAATCATATCGTTTGTTTATGATTGCATTGGCGCACTTATTTTTATGTTCATATCTTATATCACCTTTGTATATTGCTTGTTGATTATATTACCCACTATCTAGTTTAGATTATTTACCCTTGTGTTAATTATATACCCTTGCATATATCTCATAGTATATCTCATTTCTAGGATATTGCTCTTTGTTCATATTGATTATTCTTGCTTGTAACATATTGTATATCTCTCTTGCAAGAATAATTTATGAATAAGTTTTAATTAGCATAAAATTAGATTAGATTAGCATAAGACCCTAATCACCCCCCCTCTAGGATCTAATAATTGGTATCAGAGCTTGGTGCTCTTTGATTTAAGGTCTAATCGCATTGAGTTAAAGATCCAAATTATCTTTTTGTGCTAATCTAGTTATGATTGTATTTGTCTTGCTTGCATATATTCATATATATATCATGAATATAAATGTATTTCGTTTAGGCTATGAATCAAATGTTGCTCCTAAATTCATTAATTTCCCCTATTCACAATGGGCTTCTAGATTTAAACTATTTGTGCAATCTAGAAATATTGACTTATGGGAAGTTATTGATTGTGCTTACATTGTGTTCACATTGGAGAAATCCAAGTAGAGCGATCATGATAATAAAATGTTTACAATGAACAAGCTTTTGTTAGAATTTTTGCTTAATGCTTTTGACTCATCCTTTTCTAACAAATTTGTTCATTTTGATAGTGCTTACAAACTTTGAAAATTTATTAAAGTACATCAAGGGGACTTGGAGGCAATCCGACCAGCTTTGGAGGATTCTTCTTCAAGTTCATGTGGAGCATCATGCACACGGCCACAAGAGGATAATTCTTGTGTAGTAAGCGATTCCGATTCTGTGAATGATTTATCTAGTGATGAACTTGCTTGTGCTAGTGAAAAATTATTACATGCCTACCAGAAATTATAAAATAATTTTATTGATTTAAAATGCAAGCATGATAATTTAGAATCCGATCATGAGGAGCTAGTGTCAAAATTGGATGTCATTGTAAAAGAAAATATCATGCTTAAAGAAAACAATGACATGTTAATTTTGAAAAATAAAAAATTAACCACAACTATTTGTAGCTTAACTCATGAAAGAGATAATGTCATGTTAGAAGTTAAGAACATAAAAAATGATACGGCTTCTTTTATAGATGGCTATATATGTTCTACTTCTAATGTTAATGCTAATATGCCTAATGATGAGTTGAACAATATTAAAAACCGTATTTCCTCTTTAGATTCAACTCTAACTACATGCATTAACAACCATAAGAAGCTTGTGAATATGTGTGCCAAGTCTAGTGCAAATAAGTTAAAATCATCCACTCATTATGCACACATATATATCAAAGTTTACAAGTGCTCTATTTGCGGCCGTAAAGACCATTTAGCTAAATTTTGCCATGATACACACAAACATAAAAATATCAATGCTCCTTGTGCATCTCATTAAGTTTCTTCATCACATGTACACACACATACACCCATTGTTCATCATAAGCATGCTCATGTGTATAGATGTGATTATTGTGGTCGCTTTGGCCATTTGGCAAAATTTTGCTTTGATCTAAAAAGGAATTCTAGTTTGTCAAATGCTTCTAATAGACCACATGTTTTTAAATATGATGTTTGTGGTAGATATGGTCACTTAGGAAAGTTTTGTTTTGATAATGTGTCACATTTGCAAAGAACTTCAAATAATTTACCTTTGTTTGCAAATGGTTCCCGTGCACGAGCTAATGGTCCACAAAAACAAATGGATCTCTTTCATTACACAAATTGCAATCAGAAGGGTCATTTGAGTAAGTATTGCTTTGACCGTGTTAGTACACCACATGCGTCCAAACGGATTCATAACCCTAGGGCTTTGAGCTTAAATGATAGGGGTCATATCCCTAAACCTTTTGGTACCAAGAATACTTGGGTACCAAAACAAATTTGATTTTAAATCAAGAATTTTAATGTTTTTATTTTTCTTTTTTTTGGTTTTGAAAATTATGCTTTGAAATTTTTATATATGAAAACAACTTTTAATTGATCAAATATTTTGTTTTCATGACTATTAGTTTTGATTTTGATGAGAGGTTTGTGTTTATATAACCCTCCGGATTTATTGGGTGTTTATTCCCAAATCATATTTACCGAATGCAAAAATATTTATATGGATTGAAACAAAAAGCTCAAGAGCTTGATTATTAGTTGCATCTCTTGCATTTTATCAAAAATTGTGTTTTGATTGGTTGCTTTGAATTCATTATATAAGCACAAATAGATGATTCAAATTCCAATATGCTTCATAATGTATTCTATATGTGATTTGATCAAGTTGTACAAAGAAAATTTTCTTTTTTGATCAAATATTGATTTTGGACTCAAATCTTGATTTATGATTTCATTATTTAATTTGTTTTCATTTGAAAACTTTTTGCATGATTGTCATGTTCCCTTTATTTTGATTTCATAAATCTATTTTTTTATATACATGATTTTTATGTTTATGTTTTGAGACACATTATTTCAATGATATATTTATATGTGTTCTCATTCTCTTGTAGTATGTGAGTGATATTTAGCATATTCAGCTATGCTTGCTCACATATGATTGCCTTAGCACTTCATTTCATACATTCTATGAGGCTTTTTGATAGGGAGAGCAATCCCTATATCTTTCTTGTTTTATACTCACCCATGCTTATTGATAGGAGGAGCTTTTGCTCTCTTCATTCTTGGTGTTTTCCCCTTTTTGATGTTGTCAAAGGGGGAGAAATAGTGTGAGTATAGCCTTTCTTGTTTATATGCATGATATATTATACTTTGTATATTCATTTCGTTTCATGCATATATTCTTTTTGTAAATTGTTTGTCATCATCAAAAAGGGGGAGATTGTTAGCCTCTTTGTTTTAATGATGTTTAACAAACAATTTACCACTAATGTTGTTTGTCTAGTATTTGTGTTTTCTTATATATTATAGACAAACAACGACTTAGAGGATGGATGGATTGCGCCATAACGATCATATCAAATGGAGGTTGGCGAAATTGTGGAGTGAAGCAATACAATTCAAGTTCAAGATCCAAGTTCAAGCTTCATCCGCATGTTTACCAAGTCAAGCTATATTGAAGATCAAGATTGCTTGAGTAAATAGTTTAGGTTTTATATTATGTGTGTTATGTGCTCTAAGCTCAATATCATATACACACACGTTTTATTAGTTTTTATGTATATATATATAGTTATATATATATACACATTTTGGATTTTGGTTTATCCACAAACAAAGTTTTTACAAGCATATAAATAAATATTTATATTCATACATGTTTGTTTTTATGTGGATAAGTTGGTTTGGTTTAATTTCATAGATATGAAACAAAAATATATTCATATACATACTCATATGTTTCATATTCTATTGTATTTATAAAAATACTGTATTCATTGTTTATAGACTCCATAATAATAGTTTACATCTTTCTTCAAGTCTATAAAATTATTTTGTATTGTTTCAAAACATGGTTAAGCTAAAATGTCAAAACTCATATGTTCACATTTTCATGTTTTGGACTATTTTGCAAAATAATAATATTTTTCATTTGGAAAGTCCTTTTGAAAACCAGTTTTTGTAGCATGTTTATTATCATGTCTACAATCATTTCCCAAAGTTTTACATTTTTCTGAATTTGTTTGATATTTTTAAATAGGGTTTAAAGTAAAAAAAACTGTTTCAAAAACCTAAAATTTCATATGTCAGATTACGGTCGATCGCCACGGTCGACCGCGCCTTTGTTTTTCCCTCAGGATGCAGCAGAAACTTTCACGGTCGACCGCCATGATCGACCGTGAAGTTCTAAATTCTCATGGTCGACCGTCATGGTCGACCGTCGAACTCTCTGGAAGTTTTCTCTGCTTTGATGACCTTCGCGGTCGACCGCCGCACAGTCAAATTTGCTCCAACGGCTAGTTTCCAGAGCCGTTGTTGAGCTAGTTTTTTGGTCTTTTCTTGGCTTTGGGGTTTCATATAAATACCCCCTTATACCTCAGTTCTAAAAGTGATCCAAGAAATGTTTTAACAAAGTTTTAAAAAGGGTTTAAGTGTTGTTTAAGTTTGTTTAAGAAGCTTTTAAGCATTTGAGAGTTTGAGTTTGTGAAATCAATTTCACAAGAGCTTGAGGAGATCATCTATTGGTGTTTGAGCATCCAACTCTTCTCCTTCCACTCTTGATCTATTGAGAAGTTTTCTAAACTCAATCTAGCTTTATAGTTTATATTGTTTAATTATCATTTTATTAAGCTAGTGTTCATATTGAGTTTAGTTGATTTTATTTTCTCTTTGTTTACACACACACAACCATTGAGCTTATTGTATTTACATTCATAGTATAATTGGGTTGTGGGATTGTGTAACTTAGAGAGTGAGCTTATAATTCGTTTTCATCCATTATAGAGAACAAACACTTTGTATTGTGCTTATTGTGAGACTCACTTTGTAATACACTTGTACACCGAGAGAAGTGTGTGGCGAGAGTCGGGGATCGTCCCAAGAGGAGTGGCGTCGGTTGACGAACCTAGGGAGAGGTTGTATCCAAGCACTTGAGGGAGACACGTCTAGTTCAACACTTGAGAGGGTGTAGACTAGGATTACAAGAGTGTGTTAGTTGTAGAGTTTTCGGTAAACTAGAAAACCGTATTGTGAGGTGTAAACGTTGTTCGGGTAAACGTAGAAAACCCGGTTGTGATAGTGGAGATCTCTTCGAGGTGAGGAGCGGAGACGTAGGTCATGGGGACCGAACTCCGTAATCATATCGTTTGTTTGTGATTGCATTGGCGTACTTATTTTTATGTTCATATCTTATATCACCTTTGTATATTGCTTGTTGATTATATTACCCACTATCTAGTTTAGATTATTTACCCTTGTGTTAATTATATATCCTTGCATATATCTTATAGTATATCTAATTGTTAGGATATTGCTCTTTGTTCATATTGATTATTCTTGC